>JADGJA010000120.1:0-26747 GCA_027596035.1 Thoreauomyces humboldtii
ACCCCGCCGTCTCCTTCCTTCCCTTCCCCTTTCCCCTTCTCTCTCCCCTCCCTTTCCGAATTTCCTCACATCCTTCGAACGGAAAGTCGGACCCTAATTGCTATACTCTCACAGTGACTCGCAGCGACTCACCCATACGACAACCCCACCTTCCACGTTAAAGCCCTCTTCTGGTGCAGTCGGTTGGAGGTTGCGTAGGCTGCACTTGTTCCAGTTGCCAGTGTCTCTCCGCCTTTCAAACAACCCAAACCTGCCCTCGCCCTGCTCGAAGCAAAGCACCAACCCGCTGCCCCTGCAACACAAAAAGTTACCTTTGGCGGAACTTTCGCTCCTGCGCGCAAAACGGAGGTTCACCATCTCGCTTCTCGCCCCTCACCGACCTCTGTCGCCACTGGACCGGGGATCTCCGCGTGTCCAATTGTGCACACCCAGCTGGCTGTTTCTTGTTCACCGAGAGTTACTGTAAGTGAGTTTTCTCGTGGAGACATGAGGCTTGGAAGGAGATGACACAGCTTCTTCTGTCTCTCCATGCCCGTCATGTCGTCGAGCCGCGGGTCACGCATTCTTACCTCGGGTTGTCTTGTCAGCTTTCAACTTTTGGCCTTGAGCCGCGCAGGCTGTATCTTGATCTGTTTCGAGCCTGGGAGATCACGACAGTAGAAAGAGGGGCCACTTGACGGGCTTGCTGTTTTGTATAGAGCAAAACAGGCACCGTCATCAGGCCGGGAGGAGGGTTCGCAGACACATCGGACATCGACATAGCCAATAATGCCCTTGACGTCACGAGACCATTCCGTCTTTACGATGCCGCTGCACGATGCGGCTCCCACAGGTCGGCGTTCCAGTTCGTCACTCTGTGTGCCTGCCACCACATCGGACGGATATCAGTTTCCCGCGCCTTCCGCAATCGCAAACAGGCGCTCATCTGTGGTCAGCCTTCCATCCCGCACCAGCCTGCGTTCCTCGCGGAGAACCTCTGCCGTCGCCTCCGAGTGTAGCGAGGTCGATTTTCAGGTGGGCGAAGAATCTGCGTCTCGGAGGCACTCGCTAGCGTCCGACAGAGCGAGTGGCTTCTTCGACTTGGGAGCTCGGGGATCAGCAGAATCTCTGCATCCGACACATTCACCGTCCAAGCCCTCTGGAAGGGCTGCTGCCGGAACGTCGAGTTCTCTGAAGATTTGGGATGTTGTTCTTCGACGGTTACGGCATAGACAGTACAGCAATGATGCCAATGAGCAAGCGACTCTGGATTACTTCAATTCAAAGCTTCGCTCGCAATCCACTGGATCCGCTCAGCCGTATTCCGATTATAACCATCCCAGCATGACTCCGATCACTCCCGGGCTAGGAGGGTACATCATGTCACCGACGCTCGAGTCCTTTCCATTCGGGGAGGCAACGTTGCTCAATGTCATGGATGCTCACCTAAGTGCCATCTCCAACTCGTTCTCGCCGCTGACTTTGCGGTTTCACGACCCGGACGTCGAGAGCACGTACGAGCGCTACTTTCTGGACAGAACTCTGCACATGTGGAAGCGATTCGCCATCATCGCGGTTCTCACGACCGCCATTCTTCAGACAATCCTCATTACTCGATACTCGCAACCACACGCAATGACACTACCATACGAGGATTTCGTCCTTGTCGGCGCTCTTGGGCTCTTCCCAATGGTCGCTCTCGTCAGCGTGTCATTCTATGTAGCCAAGGAAAATCTCGCGCGGCACATTCACAACATCTCACTACTCTTGATCTGGATCATCGGTCCAGTCATCACTTGCGGCCGCTATTTTATCTCGGCAGAATCGCTGTATACCTCGTCCTTGACGGCACCGATCTACATATTTGAGCTGGTGGCCTGTGTATTCTTCTTTCGTCTGCGATTCATCCACACCCTGGTCGGCGTTTGTCTCGTCGCAACGCCGGTGTGGCTGCTGGTTTTTGGGATTGGATTGGCGCGACACATTGCCGACGGGACGGTTTCTGCACAGGCTCAGACCGAGTATGCGTTCTCCTCCATTGCGGTTGGGCTCGCTGCTGCCGTCATCGCATTCATATCCTACGATGTGGAACGAAATCTACGGCTACAATATCTGTCCGATCAGAGATTCCTGTCGATCAACGTGAAACTTCGGAAGCAGCTGAAAGGGTTGCAGAAGGGATTCGAAAGTCGAATAGCGGATCTCGACTCTCCGCTGGAGAAGGCCATTTACGGGCTGCGATGCCTGATGGCCAACCCAAGCGTCGGCGCAGAGCACTTGAAGACGTTGACGATGATCATGTCCTGTTTGAGCCTTCCAAACCTGTTGGCACCGGATCTGGACCAGCAAGTTATGCGAGGTCAAGTGCAGGTGGATGACGAGCAAGAGGTGAGGGAGGAATGCGTGACAATGTTCAAGGCAATCCGTAACTAAACTGTTACTTTAGAAATGGCTTTTCACCCAACTTGCGCGAAGAAAACATGCCGACAATCCCTCGGAATCATCATTACCCGATACCCAAAAGGCTCACTGGATCTTCGAGTCGACCGCAGATACCCGGAGCAGCAAACGAGACGGCTCTCGCTCTTCTTCTCCATCCTCGCCGCAACCCGTTGTCAACATCGAGGATTATTACACTCCCGAAACCGTCCCATTGCTCGTGCGCGTAAGCGAGTACAACTTTCCCATCTTTGATTTCGAACAAGCTACGAAGAGCAAGCCTCTCCTCGTTCTCAGTCATCACCTCGTTGTTCAAAGCGGTCTTCTTGCCCGGTTACAGCTGCCCGCAGACAAGTTCATGAACTTCATGTTTGAAGTTGAAAAGGGATATAACCCGCAACTTACTTGTAAGCTGCGCATGGTGTTCGGTTCAAATTTTGCGTGATTTTGATCGTTTGTTTTGCAGTCCACAATTCCATCCACGCAACCGACGTTTTGCATTGTATCCACTACCTCATATCCCTGCCACGACTTCGAAAGTGTTTTACAGACATGGAGGTCTTGGCCTTCTACATCGCAGCTGCTATTCACGACTACGACCATCCAGGGGTGAACAACCATTTCCTGATTGCGACGTCGGACCCACGTGCGCTGCTATACAACGACAAATCGGTCCTGGAGAACCATCACTGCGCTTCTGCGTTCAAGGTGATGCGACGAAAGGGATGTGACTTTGCAGGCGGACTGGCACGAAAAGAGTACCGAGGACTCCGGGAGGGCATCGTCGAGATGGTTCTGGCGACAGACCTGGCCCAGCATTTTTCGCTGCTTGCCATGTTCAAGAAGAAGGTTTTGACGAGCGAGGGGTTCGATCCGATATCAACTCGGGAGGATCGCACGTTGCTGATGCAGATGTAAATATTGTCGGAAGTTTTCGATCGTGTCAAGTTCATCTGCTTACACAGCTTTCTCCCGTCTCACAGGCTGATGAAATGCTCGGATGTCTCCAACCCGACCAAGACGTGGCCGATCTACCGGACTTGGATCCAGCGCATCACGGAGGAGTTCTTCTCGCAGGGCGACAAAGAGAAGGAACTCGGACTGCCGATCAGCCCCTTCTGCAATCGGGAAGGGGCCAAGAGCGGAGATCCGAGCAGCTCGCAGAAGAGCTTCATCGAGTTCATCGTAGCGCCACTGGTGGAGGCCGTCGGAGAGTGGGTCGAGCTCGGTGTCATTCGCGAAGGCCTCGAAGGGAGCCGGGAACGATTCGGAGGGGGCGCACAAAACAACAACAGCAACAGCAGTCCGCACGGCAAGAACCTCAACACCATCACACCCCTACCTCCAGGCAGCAGCGGGGTCTTTTTGCGCAGGAACCGAAGCGTACCGGGCGGACTCGAGGCGATAGGAGCTCCTTCGGCCCCCCTCATCGATCACGTCCCCCCACTGCCCATCATCGCTCCGGAAGGCGGTGGAAGCGGCAACGGGAAGAGGAGAGAGAGCTGGGCCGGAAGCTTGGTCGGGGTCGGCGAAACGCTCGTGGCCAGGATGTCCGGATCTCGACGCGGCAGTGCCGCCACAGCTGACTCGGTGGACGGAGCATAGATGGCATTCCTTCTGTCAGTTGCCTGACCTTGACCGACGACCCTTCACGAGAGACTTAGATGCACCCCGCGTTAGATAGACAACCACACCTTCCTCTCCGTCCCTTCGTCCATTGCCCTCCGTACTATTTTTTTGGCGAATCGGTCTTGCTGTCGGTCAATGAGATTCCTCGATTGACAAACGCCGAACGTTCTTCAACACGTGCCGCGTACGGGTCGACTGCGAAACGTCTGCTACAATTATCGTCGACTCCCACCCCACCAGTATTGCTGTATATATATCCATGCAACGGGATCGGTATGATTGATTTTGATTCCTGAGATCTGGTTGTGAATCGTTCCTTTTTCATCGGCGAAAAAGATTTTTTAATGTCCCGCAGTCGTACAGTTCACACGAGGCACCCACGCACGCAGAAACAAGGGCATGCCGTCCCCACCCGCTAGAACGGAAGAATCGGACCGCGAGAACGCGGCAATGCGCGCAACGGTTTTTTGCCACTTCTCCCTGTAGCCAAAACCTCAAACGCTCACAAACGGCTTAAAATATGGCGGCCGGCCGGGGCCCCCCCTTGACGGATTGCTATCTAGCAGCTTGGGACACTTCTTCTCCGACATTGTCAGCATGGATTCCACAGCACTTCGCCATCGCGCTCCTGCCACCGATGCTCCCGAGGACACGACGGTATCGCCGTCTTCGACCGCACCAACAGGATATGGCCGCAAAACCGTAGCCAGCGCGCCCTATGCTTCCGCCTGGGAGAAGCCCAATTTCACGCTGAATCAAGTCCGAGCTGCCGTTCCTGCCCACTGCTTTAAGCGTGACACGGCTCGGAGCTTCCACTACGTCTATGCGGACGTTGCCATGGCAGTCGTACTTTTCGTGGCGGCAACCAAGATCGACACACTTTTGCCTGCCTGGGCGGGATGGGCAGCGTGGCCCGCTTACTGGATAGCCCAAGGCGTTGTATGCACTGGCCTATGGATCATCGCTCACGAGTGCGGTCAGTCATGCCCGTTCTTGATTTGAGTTTTGGTTTGCCTTGTTTTTTGGTACTGATTACGTCGTGCAGGTCATCAAGCGTTTTCTGAGAAGGCGTGGATCAACAATTCGACTGGATACGTGCTACACAGTTTGCTCCTTGTCCCGTATTACTCTTGGAAAATCTCGCATGGCAAGGTTGGCAGTCTTTTTGTGCGCCGCAAACGACGTCAGCTCTTCAGAGATGCTCACGCTCTTCTACCACTTTAGCACCACAAAGCGAACGCGCACATGTCGAAGGATCAGGTGTTTGTTCCTGCCCACCGCAGCCGATACGTCGAAAAGCTCGGCGAGTACCAAGAACCTGCCGAACATCACCACGACGAACCAGCCTGGAAGGATGCGCCCATCGTTGACCTTCTCAACATCTTTGGAATGCTCACCGTCGGTTGGCCGCTGTACCTCATCCACAACGCTAGTGGTCAGCGCTACCCGCAGTGGACGTCTCATTTCCGCCCAACCTCGCCCATCTTCGAGCCCAAGCAGTGGTTCCAGGTGGTTCTGTCCGACATCGGCGTCGCGCTTACCATCGCTCTCTTGTGCGTCGCTGGTCACATCTGGGGTTCCGCCGCCGTCATAAAGTTCTACGTCATGCCCTACCTCAACGTGAACGCCTGGCTCGTGCTCATCACGTTCCTCCAGCACACGGACCCTCAGGTTCCGCATTATACCGACAAGACCTGGGACTACCTCCTTGGCGCGATCTCAACGGTCGATCGTGACTACGGAATCCTGAACCACTTCTTCCACCACATCGCTGACACCCACGTCGGTGAGTCCAGACTTAACCCCCCTTGCCACCGCGCTCGAATAGCACACTCAATGTTTCTCTCAATATCAGCGCACCACATCTTCCCCACAATGCCCCACTACCATGCGGTGGAAGCGACAAGGCACATCAAGGAGTTCCTCGGCAAATACTACCTGTACGACAACACGCCTGTCTTCAAGGCAGTCTGGAACTCGTACACTCAGTGCAAGTTCGTCGAGGACAAAGGCGACGTACTCTGGTTCAAGCACTAGTGCTTCTGTGATTGGAATTGGTCTCCTTTTCGTCGGTCTCGAGGGCGTGACCCCGTTAGGACCGCATTGTATTTTTTGCCAATGGCATCTTGCTTCTTTTTTTTTACACTTATATCCACTTAATTTCCCACACGTCAATCATCGTGAATGCGCGGAGATGCATGAAGTGCTCGCAGCATGAGGACCATTGGGAAGTTGACGTACCGGTACCAATGCACGGAGTTGCTGCGCGCCGGAAAAGAAGTCGCGCGCAGTCGACGCAAGCGCGAACGAGCCTGACGGGTTTCGCAGCAGGTCCCCCTACAATCTAATTCCTCTTTCTTCTGGCTCGCTGTTTGTCCCGCTGCACTTTGGTAACCTACTGTCCCACTCTTCCGCTCTGAAGGATTTTTGCGTACAGTACGTCCGCGGTCACATCTCGGCCCCTGCCATTCCCTATCCTCACCATCATCGCCTGGTTGCCAAAGGGGGAAAAGGAAGATCAGGGAGAGCAGTCCGACCAACAGCGTTGGACTGTTACGACAGCGTTGGACTGTTAGGCACTCTGTAAGAGGGCCCATCATCCCATCATCGACTGGGCACGAGTATCTTTCGCACCTCAGACACCGCATCTCCTCTTCACTTTCTCAGTGCTGCCCGGAGTGCTCTCCCACAAACATCGCAACAGGTGCAGCTCCATCAACTGCGTCCTTCGCTCATCTCCTACAGGAACCGGAGGAGACTTGGCAGAATCTGGCCTTTGGCCAATCGCCGTTTTAATGTCCACAGAATGATGGCGTAGGTATATCCATAGCGCCGTCACGCTCCAGGTCACATACCGCCCGGCATATGTGACTCCGCGCCAGCGTTGCTCTGTAGTGAGGAAAGGTATGCGCAGCAACGTTTCTCGTATTGGGCTTGAAAACACAGTACGGGAATCCCCTGTTCGTTCAGTGGAATAGATCGCAGGAGGTAAGAGTCTAGCCACGTTAAAGTACACACAATGCAGCATAAATAAAGGAACGAAATCATCATTCAAAAAGCCTCCAGAACGCTGATTGCGCAGCGTTCCACAAGCTCCCAGAGACGGTGCGTAAAGGTGAGAGAAAGGGTACCACGACCCGATATCTACAAACGACGTCCACGACGTCCTCCCTTTCGGCGGGTGCTGTCGGTGGGGATGGGGGTAACATCCTCTGAAAACAGATGCAAATCAGCAAAGGGCCAGATGGTCAATAGATGTCATGCACCAGACATACCAATTCGGCCGATCTTGAGACCGGAACGAGCGAGAGCGCGGAGAGCGGACTGAGCACCGGGACCGGGGGTTTTGGTTCCGTTTCCACCAGTGGCACGCAGCTTGATGTGTACAGCGGTGATGCCAACCTCCTTGCACTTGACGGCAACGTCCTGCGCGGCGAGCATGGCAGCGTAGGGGGAGGACTCATCACGGTCGGCCTTCACCTTCATGCCACCTGGAAAGAAGGAGAACCAAGAGCGGAGGAGGGGGACCGGTCATTTTGCGTGTTCGACGGATTGCGTGTTTCACCACTAGTCCGCAGAATCGACGGATCACAACGTCCCCGCGGTTCCCTAGATTGCGCTGCTCCTTTTCCCGGAAAGGTTTCTCCTGTACGTAGGGCAAACCAAGCCGGGACATGAAAGTAACGCGGAGGAAGGTCTGCGCGGGGATAGCTAGTGACCACGTCGACGCCGGGCCGCGGATATGCACTTCCAGGGTTGCGGGCGAGACCACTCACCAGTCACACGGGAGATGGTTTCACGGCCAGTCAGATCGGTGACGTGGACGAAGGTGTCGTTGAAGGAGGCGAAGATGTGGGCAACGCCGAAGACGTTCTCACCCTCGCGGACCTGAGGGCCCATCTTGATGTTCTCCGCAGCCGGTTTGGGGGCCTTTGGTGGCTATAGACAACGAAGCACGGTCAGCTAACCGTGTGTCGTTCTTTCTCCCAGAGAGGTAGGCTGTGTCCCTCCAGCCAGTTGGCTTAGCAATGGCATTTCTTCGGCATGTCATAGTCACCCCCGAGTCCCACCATCCGAGCATGCATCCATCCCGTCCATCCATCCATCCATCCATCCTTCTGCCCTCCGCCCTTCCTCAGCGACTCGTCGGGGTGTCGTCCATGCCGCGTCTGCGTCGTATGCGTACCATGACTGATTGACTTGTATCTGGGTGATGAGACGTAAAGTCGAGAGAGGGAGGAGACTGTGGCTATGTGGAAGTGGGGTGACATGAGAGGGCCGGCAGGGCGAGGACTTCCGGAGCAGCGGAGGTCCCACCTCCCCCTTCCCCCCCTCTCTCCCCGCGCTGTCAGGACTCCTTCCGGCTTCATCCTTGAATATTCCCCTGAGGATCTATTATTTCGTGCTGGTTTCTGTTGTAAATGGTATGCTCTAATCCGTTCCAGGATGCATACTGCTTACCCAATGTGAAACCGTAACCGCTTATGAAGAAGTTCTCTACATTTTCATATCCGGATGTCATTCTGTGGACAACTGATAGTTTCGGAGCACTGAGAGCAAGCTGGGCAGCATTTCCTTCTCTAAGGCCGAAAGCTCTCTCGTGAAGCTGGTCTTAATATAGCTATCATGGGTAGGGTTCTTTATATGTCGCTGTTGTCCCTCCTGCTGTTCGGAAGGAAGGCGGCCGTTCTTATCTTCACAGCTTCACATTGTCTGTCGAAAAGGTCCCGATGGCGGAACGCTACACGGTGTCATCATCACTCCTAGGTCCCTAGCGCGTTTCCGCTTCCCAACCAGCTCGGGATCCGCAGGGCTGAGATCCAAATGCAAGACGGGATGCACTGACGACTCACAGGGTTCAAGAAATCCCTAGGGATCATCCTAATCTGCCATCATCAGCCGATGCTCTTAATATCCAAATCATCTGTATCTTCCGCTCCGTCAGCACAAACACTAGAAAAACCATCATGCCCACCACACAGATGATGACAAGCGACCCCTCTGCACTTCTTGCGTACCTTCTCCCCGATGGCCATCGTACACGGCGACTTCTTTACGTCCAGCAGCGACTCTTGCGCACTCTCGCGATTGCCCTTATGCGCTCATCTTCCACGCCTTTAAACGCCGAAGTCCACCGTCCGTCTCCCACTGTTGTCTCAAACATTGCTCCATCTTCGACTTCAGTAGCGATGACGCATCGAGCTTTCGTACGCTCCGTAACTGCGGGAGCAGCAGCAGCTCGAGGCTGTACTTCCGCAGGATCCCTCACAAAACGCGTTTTCGTCCCGGCGCTCACAGCGAGCGACCTCGCACGTCTCATGCGCGGCGACGACGTCCTGACGCCTCACCGAACCGCGCGGAGGCCAGCATCTTCCAGGTCTATCACTCTGAAGGCTGCGTTGAAGTCGCTCGACCGGGCGATCAGGGCCTTCGCTGCGGTCGCAAAGAAAACGCTCTCTAAACCCTGGGTGGAAATTTCACTGTTGACTGCCACATTCACGATGGTCTCATGGTTCTACCTGCGACGGATCGGCGAGCAGGTCGCCGGGTCCGACAAGGATCTGTTCGACGTCACCTTTTTGGAAGCGAATCTGGGACCTTCGGAAGCGCCGGCAGCTTTTCCCGGATCAGATTCGGGTGTCAGCCTGTCGGAGGGACTAGGGGCTATGGTCGGGGAGGAAGTGCAGACGGATGCGCTTCCGGATTTCGCTGAGCGGGCGGCCCAACTGGCGACGGCTTTGGAGCGGTCGATCCAGCAGGCCGCTCATTTGGACAGCACCGTTGCTGCGCAGGAACTCCTGATACAGTGTCTCGAGCAGGAGAACAGGATGCTGCTAGAGGTATAGCAAGATGCGAACGGTGTGTTTTGAAGGAGGCTCTCATTGATACTGGATTTCCTGAACAGAAACTTCGGACCGTACTTGTGGACCCCCCTCCACACCCACTGGCATCACCACTGGCCTCGACTCAGGTGGATGGAGATGAATGGGATCACCTCGTCGACATGCTGTAGACACATCCTTATGGCTCACATGTCCTCTTTCTTTTTTGGATGCACGCCTCATATGCTTATTTTCAATGTACCATTGTCCACTTCAAATGAACTCTATGAGGCAGCGCCTGATGCTGGACATCGGTCCAGTCCGAGAACCCACTGACAGGCTGAAAGAGGCAGAAGCAGTTTCATTGCCGTACGAGTTGCCTATACCAGCACCCATCCCTCGCGTTCACTTCTAACAGGTCCCTCGAGCGTAGGGACACCGAAGCCGTCCTGGACTTGGCTATCCTTCACCGCTTTCTGTAGCTGCTGCTCCTCCTCCTCCTCTCTGTCTTCGTCCTTCTGCTCCCTGGACCTGATCTTGTCCTCTAAAACTTCGACGCTTTTTGCTAGTGCCAGGAGCTGCGCCGACCCCGCGTTAGGACCATCGGCCACTCCGCTGCGAAGTTTACTGATCATCTGGTAGACGGCCGGCCACTCGATGTGGTCGTACATGCAGCGCGTGGAGAGAATCGTGGGAATGGCGTTCCAAGCCGCGATGGCCGGGTCGGTCAGGGCTGCGATGCAAGCCAGGCGCACGTCCAAGGCCGGATCCTTGAGATGACTGACAAGCGTGGACGTTGCCTTCGTGATGCCATGAGCTTCTTGCCATGGCGCAGAGATTCTGATACCCTTGACTACGGCGCTGCGGGCTAGCTCGGGCTGTTTTCCGAGGGTTAGAGCGTCCAAAAGAAATGCGAAAGCCTTTGGAGATCGCGATTGCCCCAAAGCGCGGAGAGCACCGCTTCGGACGATCGCGTGCTGACCGATCTTGGAAGAGTCTTGGGCTGCCTCGAGCAAAAAATTGTCGTCGGCTGGATCGCATTGAGCGGCCAGACTCTCAAGAGCGGCCGCGTGTGCTCGATAAGGTAAGTCCTTGCCCTGTAGAAACCCGAGCAACGCAGCGCGATTGTCCTTATCACGGACGGATAGCGCGACCACAATGTCGTGCACGACGCTAGCGTTCGTTTCTTTCTTGAGCATCGCAATAAGAATTGCCCGGGAACCAGGAGTTTTGGCCTCTCCGAGAGCCTCGGCGACCCGCATCCGGACTTCGTAGAAAGGTTCAGCTACAACAGCTTCATGAACCTGAGTTGCTACCAGTTAGCCACTTCCTTGGACCGTCACGATAAAGACCAGATCCACTTACCTTCTGCAATGCGCTAGCACCTCCAATCTTGATGAGCTCGCGATAAGCCCAAACCCTTGGGATAACGCCTTCGGCGCTCTTTGCGGTATTACCAAGGACTCCTTCTCCAGGATTCATGTCCATTGTAAACAGCAGAGTACAGTCTGGATCGACTCGGATCACACACGGAAGTGCATTGCCGAGAGGGATGACAACGGAGGACCGAGCGTGATTGCCTTCCGACGAAAAGTCCATATTTTGTCGATGGGCCTTTCCGTCGGAATCGATGATTTCAACGGTAAGGATGCAGTCAAACAAAGGGATGCTTTGCGAAGGATCGACCTGCGTTTGTTCGCAGGTAATCTCTACTTGTCGCTTCTCCGCACAGAATGTGTAATCGCCTTTAAAAGCCGGGAAGCTGGGAAGCGTCGAGATGTCGAGATCAAAACGAGAGCTGAACCGCAGAAAAAACAGTATGGCTACTTACCCATTCGAGAAGATCCACTGATCGAAGAAGCGTGTGAGGTTCAATCCTGAAGCATCTTCGAGACAGCGGCGGAATTGGTCGGTCTCCACGATACGCGTGCGATACACTTTCAAGTATGTCCGAACACCCCGCCAGAAGGCATCCTCGCCAAGGAGCTGGCGCAACATGTGGAGCCGCCACGCCCCGCCAGGATATGTGTGCGAGTCAAACAAGGCCACAGGGACCTCGAATTTGTTCGTGACGATCGGGTGCATGTAATCTTCGGTTTCGGAAATATAGGAATCCGCCCAGTAGAGCAATTCACTATGCAGAGCTTCTTTGCTGGCCGTCTTTTCCAGCCAAGCGGCTTCGCAGTACGTGGCCCAAGACTCTTTGAGCCAGATATCAGCATAGCTTCTGATAGTGACCAGGTCGCCAAAGTACGTATGCGCCATCTCGTGAACATTCGTAAGATCATGCGCCATCCTAATTTGCGTGTCTTTGGCGTAGTTATCGTCCATAAGCCCCTTTATATCCCAGGTCACGAGCGTCATATTTTCCATGGCCCCGCCCACGAACGGGGAACAGACCTGTCGATAGGTCGGCCACGGGAACTCCATGTCGAGGAGCTTTGGAAGGAATCGCATCATTGCCGGGGTGGTATCGAACAGGGCGTGCATGTCGCGATGGGCAGCGCCCAACGGCGCATAGTAGCTGACCGGTACACCGTTCACGGGCTCGACGGTGACGACTTCAAACAGACCGACCGCCACGCAGATGAGGTAGGATGGACACACGATGTCGAGGGCCCAGCTGGAGGTGCGTGATCCGTCATTATGTTCGTGCTGGCCGGTCGGTGCCCCGTTGGCGATGGCCTCCATGTGCGAGGGAGCCCGTAGACTGAAGGTCAACAAGCTGCGTACAGCGCTGTGATCTGTGCAGGCGAGCCAATAGCGGGCACGCTCCGGTTCATGGTCCGTGATGGCGTGGAGAGGTCGATCTGGGTAGTTTTCGTCCGGCACATTGAAGTAAAGGCCCCCGAGAGGCGAGACGACGGTGTATTCCAGACGGACAATACGCTGTTCCGCAGGTGCAAACGGGGTATTCCAGCGGAGATGAACAAACTCGTTATCGTAGGTCCAAGCGTCCGCTCCTATGACGTCCAAGTCGCGAAACGACACCCCGTTTAGCCGGATGCTGTTCAACATCTTTGCAGGCACGCCCGAGTTCGAAGCATGATCGTTCACAAGCTTGTGGACAATGCTTGCTCGCACGCTCTTTCTTTCCATATTCCTAAAATCCAGACTGATGTCTGTGCTTTCCGAGCTTTGAGTTAGGCTTGGTGCGCGACTACGTTATGTTCTCTCCTAACGCGCAAGAATACCTATGGACGCGGAAGAAATGCAAGTGTTTGGGACATATTTGGGAACGACATTGTCAGGAGCAAAGTCCCCGGTCGCGTCCTCACTGAAGCGATGATGGGCCTGGCAGGCATGTTGACGAGGCATTGTGATCTGCCTGCGTTCTGTGATGGTGCGTTGTATCCATGCACTTCAGGAGCGCGAGCTCAATTTCGTCTGTGCATTGAATGGTACTCGAATGCACAGCCTCCTGACAGTTGACAGTTGATTTCCTGTACCGTGGGCTTGGAAAGAGAGACCTTCCCGTTCGGTCGCCCGCGGACGGAGGTGTGAGTCATTCGTGTGTGCAGTACCCGGTGTCCCAAAAAACAAAACAAAAACAGTTGTTGTTGTTGCGACTTTTGCTCGTCGGGTCACTCGGGTGCCATGGCCCATGGGCGTGCTCCGGCGCTCATAAAAGGACCACCCAGTACAGTACACAGTACTGTACACACACCTTCCATTCACCCGGCTTCCTCTCCTTCATTTCCCGTATCTTTGACGCGGCGACTCTTATCTCTTTCCGCAGGGACGCAACGAGGTGTTGCCGGTGACCCAGCACGGCAGTGACGGCGACGGCTTGCACCCTTTTTTCTTTTTGCTATGGCTCCAACATCACGTTTTCGTCAAGCAGCCAGACACATTCCCCGGTAGCCACACACAGGCTTCACAGGTTCAACGACCAACTCCGCGCCCCTTTGCTCGTCGAAACCCAGACCGCGTTAGTGATGGTGTGTGCCGTCGGTCCACTGTTGCGGAGGGGCCGAGGAAAAAACCAGTTTTCTCGGCTTGGACGAAGGGGGGGGACGGTCATAAAGGCAGGTCTGCCTCGCTTGTCGTCACGTTTATCGATTCTTGCTTCACTCGTATCTGCAACTGTGCTTCGTCAAGCGGACACCCGGCATCGATATCCTCAACAGTTCCAGTACTTTACACTAGAACGCCAAGATGGCTCCCCTCGTTCTCAAAGTGAACAGTAAAGAAAACTTTTCGGGATTTGCAAACCTGGAGACGAACGATGACTTAGGTACCGTTGTTTGCTTGACGCATCGACACTAGGTCAATCGTCGGCCTTACCCTTTCCACCTCCCAAACAGTCAGAGCTTGGAAGACCTGCAGCAGGGTGAAAGCGGAGTTGGTCAACGGAAACCGACTAGAGAATCTTTCATGGCGGCTGTGGCATCTGCATCAGTCGATGGATCTTTTCCAGCAGCAACAATTTCGACGCATCGCCAAGAAGGCATCAAAGAAGCTCGACGAAGAGGACGTGCGAACACCATCGCTGTTGGGCAAGCGACCACCGAGGAAGACACCCGCCGACAGGATCAATGCCCGGAAAGCAAGGGCCAACGCCCCGACGTCGATCGCTTTGCCAGCTTTGGCCCGGACCGCTTCCACCCCGGCTGTCAAGATGGTGAAACGAACACCCGAACTGGTGTCGAACAAGTCAGCGTCCGCGGCTCCACTGGCCACCATAAAGCAGTCTACGAACGTTGCGCCACCCTCGGTGGCCTGTATGCCTTCCGGCAAAGTAGTTTCAACGACGATTTCGGAGAAACCTATCGGTAACTTGCTTGCAACAGCGGCCGCAAAGGACGAACCACGTCGCCCACTAGACCCAGTAGTACCCGCACTTACACCGAGTGCAACATGGGCACCACCGACGGCGGAGCCCGATTCGGTGTTCAGCTCAGCCCGCGAAGTCGTTCGAAACATGAATCCTTCTCTCAGCTCGTTTGGTTCTTACAACTTTCCCGTCATCGGTGAGGGATACTCGGACGAGCTTTTCGACGACTACCTGCGGGATTCGGTAGCTGGCTGGCAAGCGTCGATGGGAGGTATTGCGAAGCCCATGTTTCCTCCGAACGTGAACCGTTCAATGAATGTCCCGCGGCAGTTCGTAACGTCGGATGCTGAAGCACAACAGATGTTCTCCTTTGCTCCACCGACATCCACATTTCAACCGCAACCAGAGCAGTTTGCGCTGACCACGCTTACATACGAGGGCAATGCCCCGTCCTTCGAATCATCGTACGACATTTCTGGGGGAACGTTGGCGGACGGTTACCCGGATAATGCATTTTCGTCAGACCTCACGGATCCTCAACAGTTCTTCAACCCTTTCATTGTACAATCAAACCCAATGGTATCGGCGGCGGCCTACTCCCCGGAATCTCTGCAGATCTCATCACCGTCTTCGCTCTCGCAACTTCCATCTCCACCAACCTCTGATCCCTCCACGAGCCCCCCGACGAACTCCCTTACCAATCTTCCATTTCCTCTGTGTTCTCCTCATGATTTTGCATCTACACCGCAAGCGGAAAGCGTCATCCCAGCGCACCTCGCGGGGAAACCACCGTCCAAGGCCTCGCATAAACCGCGCACGTCTTCCTTCTCAGGTCAAGCACCCACGCAAGCGCCGCGTATGAACCGAAGTGTCGCTTTCGCTGGGAACAGCGACGGAAAGCTGATGTGCGAGAACTGCGAAGTGACATCGACTCCTCTATGGAGACGGTCGGCTGATGATGAACTTCTCTGCAACGCTTGCGGCTTATAGTGGGTTGAGTTCCGTTACCGCCTGTAGACATTTCGCTGCCGAAAAACTAAACCGATCCGCTTCCAGCCTCAAACTGCATCAGACCAACCGTCCGAAGAACCTCAAGTCGCTATCTGGACGGAAGGATCAGTCTGTGGAGATCATTCAAGCGACTTGCTTCAACTGTCTCACCAGCAACACACCGCTGTGGAGAAGAGATGATTCTGGCAACAACCTTTGCAATGCATGCGGCTTATAGTATGTATATTTGTTCTTCTTCTTCTAAATCGATCCGATTTGGGACTGACCAAAGTCTCTCCGTTCAGCCTCAAACTCCACGGCGCGATGCGGCCATTGTCAATGAAGACTGATGTTATACGAAAACGTCAACGGTATGACAATGCCGGTACTCCGCGCACCGGCAAAAAGAAGGTCAAGGGCGAACCCCTCGAGCCTGAGGCCATGGTCAACGAACGGCCGCCGACCCTCGCACCTCCACCGGAGCAACCCCCTTCCATCTCAATCGATCAACCAATGGCGGGCATTCTGCCCAACCAGTATCCTGTCCCGCATTACCTCCCGCAGCCATGGTAAAGGACTCCATCCCTCTTTTTGTATCACACCCAACATGTACCATAGCACTTCACATAGCCATTTTCTCCCAAAAAAGAACAATTATGTATTTACAATTTCGCTTCCATTACATTTCCCGCCAGTGAATTGAATTCTCTGCGCTCCTGTCGGGGTCGTCCCGAGTCGCACGGCCACGTGTTGGTGAGCGCATGGGAGAGTGTTTGGGTGATGACATCTGAGCGCTCGTGTTGGACGAAACTGTTCGTTGACGGATCCGCGAGGGTGGAGGTGGAGGTGGAGGCAAGTGGGTGTCGTCGGTCTGATTCCGTCTTTGTCGCTGCTGGTTCTGGTGCTGCTGATGCTCCGTCGACGCCGGCGCCGAGGGAGGGTTGGAGGACTTGCCCATGATGAGATCGTCCAGCAGCTTTAGCTTTTGCATCTTCTGTTTGCACTGACCCTCCAGCTCCTTCACCCGTTCGACCAGCGAGGTCCTGGCTTGCTCCGCGAGGGCCACGTCCGACCTCGCGCGTTTGAGGGTGCTGATGGTCTTCCTCAGGTCCCGTCGGGCCTTGGCTGCGTTCTCGTTCGAGGTCGCGCACCGTTCCGCGAGATGGGAGAGGACTGTGTGGAGAGACTTGAAGGCCGAGGAGATGGCCATGCTCTTGTTAGCTGAAAGGGTTGCGTTCAGGTTGCCAGAGGAGGAGGAGAGGTGATGTTGGAAGGGAGGAAGGTCGGGTCGTCGCTGCGGTTGTCCCGGCGTGTCGGGGTGTTCCCGCGCGACAGCCTTGGACTTTGGAGCTCCGCCAAAGACCGACTGCTGGATGTCATCGGCAAGGTTGTGGATGCGCACGCGGAGGTCCTCGTACTCTTGTTCCATGATGTCGAGGGCGGAAGAGTCACCTGCCTCCGTGAGGGTCTGGGTAGAAATGTGAAACTTGGCGGCGGCAGGTATAGTGATGGTCGGAACAGCGGCGGCGCTGGCAAGCTGCCTTTGAAGGTCTCGGATTGTCTCTTTCATTTTATGATGTGTTTTTCCCTCATACATACGTTGGGAAGCTTGCTCTTGGAGTTCAGACTTGGCAGCGCCCTTGGCGTCTGCGAGTTGAGTCTCAAGCTCTTTTATACGAGGCCTGAGCTGACGAAGCGTGTTCTCGTACGAACGACGGTCTTCAAGAGCCGTCTGTCGATCGGTGGCAGCGACCGTGTCTGCACGAGCAATTTGCGCTTGGAGAGCGTTGAGCTTGGCGCGGAGGCTCGCAACGACGGGTGGGTCCGAGGTGGACGCTCTAAAGGACCCATCGTCGATTCCTGTGGCGGCCGATTCTGCGTGGCGTAAAGCACTCTCGAGTTCCTCAATCTTGCGAAGCAGCAACTTGCGCTCGGTCTCGTGCTCGAGGAGGAGTTCAGCATCTGTAGTTTTCACCAAAGCGGCCTTCTGCAGAACCATGTCCAGATCACGAACGCGGACTTTGAGCAAAGACTCAGAGTGCTGGGCGGCCAGCTTCTCATGCTCTGCAGCGGTAACCAATTCTTCGGCCTCTTGACGAGCAGCTTCCAGCTCACGAACCTTCTGGTACAAAGACGTCCGCGCCGCTTCCAGTTCTTGGACTAGCTCTAGGTCCTTTGCTTTGGCGTCCGCAGCCTGCTGGAGCTCAAGCTCCAATTCCCTGATCTTGTTTTTCAGCTGCGAGCTAGAATGCTGGGAAACAAGCTTCTCGGACTCTATTGAAGCAATGGCCGTCTCCGATTGCTGTAGCTTGCCTTTCATGTCGCGGAGCTCGCGAATCAATGCCATGCGCTCGAGTTCGTAGTCGTTGAGCTGTCCGTCCGCAGCACTCCTGGCGTTCAAGGCTTCCTGCAGGGTCTGGTCCAGCTGTCGTATCCGATTGGTGAGGGAGGCGTTCGTTTCGCGGAGCGCCTGCTTCTCTGCCTCCACTGTCGTAGAAGCGGCTCGGTAGTCTTCTACCCTAGCCTCAAACTCTCGGACCTTGCGGTTTAAATCCGTGAACTCTGTTTCGCGCTCCTGTAACGCCTGGGTGCTCGTGGCAGCGACGCTTTCCGCATCACTGACCCTAGCCTCCAGGTCGCGCACTTGTCGGAGAAGATGGGCGCGCTCGCCCTCGCGCTCCTCGAGCGTATCGGAGATTTTTGAGTGCGCAGTCTGGGCGCGTTGCAGCTCCTGATCGAGATCCCGTATCCGATTTGTTAATGAGTGGTTGGAGCTTCGCAGGGCTTGTCTCTCGCT
Organism: Thoreauomyces humboldtii; assembly: GCA_027596035.1. Lineage (NCBI taxonomy): Eukaryota > Fungi > Chytridiomycota > Chytridiomycetes > Spizellomycetales > Powellomycetaceae > Thoreauomyces > Thoreauomyces humboldtii. The sequence continues at coordinate 18,434 of JADGJA010000120.1, forward strand.
ATCCAGTTTCATGATGTCCCCTTTCGATCGCTCGAGCTCTTGTTCCGCAGCATGTAGTGTTTGAAGGAGCGCTTCCTTTTCAGACTCTTGGTCATGGAGCAAATTTGAGGTTGAGGTTCTAGCAATTTCGGCTTTCTGGATGCGGAGCTCAGCCTCCCGAACTTTGCTAGTGAGGGCGGAGGCAGCAATCTGCAGGGAGACTTTCTCTTCCTCAGCATCCGCAACCTTCCTTTGCGCGTGCTCAAGCCTGTCTTCGCAAGCTTGAAGCTCACGGAAAAGCGAGGCGTGCTGCATCTCATGCTCCTGTAGAAGGTGCGCCTTCTCGGTGCCAGCTTTCTCGGAACGTTGGAATTTGTCATCCAGTTCCCGTACTTTGCTTGTCAAGGCACTGTTGGCATTTTTCAGGCCGTCACGCTCCGTCTGAACGGTGACGAGAGTATCGTTGGAGCGACGCAACTTCTCCTCCATCTTGCGCAGGTCTTGGACAAAAGCTTCGCGCTCGGTTTCGTGCTCATAGAGCCGATCTGTCAATGAATTTCTTGCGGCTTCCCCATGTTGGGCTCGCGAATCAAGATCCTGTATCCTTCTGGTCAGAAGAACATTGGATTCTTCAAGTGCGGCGCTCTGTGCCTGCGCCAACCCTAGGTTGCTTTCAGATTGCTCTAGCTTGTTCTGAACCTTTCGCAATTCCTGCACCAAGGAATCCCGTTCTGCTTCGCACTGACGTAGGAGCTCCTGTGTCGATGTCTTGGCAGACTCGGCAGTCTTGAATCGGAGGTCCAGTTCCCGAATAGTTTTCTTCAGTCCAAAGTTGTCATCTTGTAGGACATCTTTCTCTTCATCTGCCTTTGCAAGCTTTGTCTCCGTCCGGTCAAGTTTATCTTGCACTCGCAATAGACTCTGATGGAGTGATTCTCGCTCGGCCTCTTCGGTACGCAGGCGCTCCGAGGTCATCGTTTTTGCAGTATCTGCTTCCCGCGCCTTCATATCCACCTCGCGGATCTTGCTTCGGAGGGACAGATTCTCCTTCTCCAGGACAGCCCTCTCGGTTTCGGCAGCGGCCAGACGTGGTTCAAGCTGCTCGAGCTTGATCTCAGTAGCCAAGAGTTTCTCCATAAGTGATTGCCGCTCAGCTGCTTGCTCATGGAGAAGGCCTTCGGTCTTCATCTTTGTGTTTTCAGCGTCCTTGGCTTTCGTGTCTACGTCCCGAATTTTACTCAGAAGGGAAAGGTTATCGTGCGTCACCGATGCCTTTTCAGCTTCAAGAGTTGCGAGCCTCGACTCCAATCGTTCCAGCTTCGTCTCCGCCGTTACCACTTCCTGCTTCAGAGTTTCGCACTCAAGCTCCAGCTCATGTTGGATATCCGTTTTGCTATAATGAGCGCTTTCGATTTCCCGTGTTTTCATATCGACGGTCGCTCTGAGAGTTGTGGTCTCTTTCAACGATTCGGTTTTGTCGATTTCCACCTGCGCCAATTTTGCCTTGGTCCGAACAAGCTCGTCCTCAGCAATGTTTAGCTTGCGCTCCAAGTTCCCTCGTTCGGTCTCATGTCGATGTATCAGCTCGTTTGCCGAAGCTTTCGACGCTTCGATTTCCTTGGTCCGCGCCCCCATTTCGCGAAGTTTGCTCTGGAAAGATAGCCTTTCTTCTTCCGATTGGGTAATTTCGGACTCGGCGTGCGCAAGCTTTGGCCGGATCTGATTGAGCTCGGCTTCAAGAGAGAGTAGCTTGTGAATCAGATGATCCCGCTCGGCCTCATGCTCTTGTACGACGTCTGTGTTCGTAGACTCGGCCTTTCGGGCTCGCAAGTCCAGCTCCCGGAGCTTGTTTGTAAGGGTGAAGTTTGCATTCTGAAGTTCTTCCTTTTCTGCTTCTGCTGCGGAAGTAGTGATCGCTAGTTGCTCCGTGATCCGTCGCACCTCGGCCTGCAACGTGTTGCGGTCGCCCTCCAACGTCTCGATGGCAGTTTCCGTTTCGGTCCACTCCGACTCTGCTTTTTGCGCCCGCAAGTCCAGTTCGCGGATTTTGTTGGTCAGCGAAAAGTTTGAACTTTGTAAAGCTGCCTTTTCGGTTTCCATTTTAGCCGCCCGGGCCTCCAGGGCCTTGACGTGCGCCTCGGCGGCCTGGAGGTCTCGGTCGAGTCTGTCTCGCTCAGATTCATGCTCATGAAGGCGGTCGATGGTCATTGTCTTTGCGGAGATGGCTGTGCGAAGACTCAACTCGAGTTCTCGAATCTTGGTGTCCAAGGTCAAGTTGGACTCATGCAAAGCCCACTTCTCCTTGTCCGCCGCGACGGAGCTGTTCTCAGCCTGGGCAAGCTTCCGTTCCAATTCCTGGATTTTTCGCTTTGATTCATCAAGCTCCATCTGGTGGTCCTGAAGCTGCTCCGAGCTCTGAGTTCTGGTGAATTCAGATTTTCGTAGTGCAAGGTCAAGCTCTTGGATCTTCGTTCTCAACGTAAACGCGGTGTTTTGCAGGCCGGCCTTCTCAGCTTCGACGTCGGCGGCAGCAGCTTCCGCTTGTGCGACTCGAGCCTCGGCTCTGCTTGCTCGGTTTTCGAGACTTTGGATGTCAGATTTCAGCGTAGCGATCATCCTCTGGTTGGACTCTCGCTCGGTAGCAAAGTTCTTGGAGAGGGTCGCTGTCGCGGCTTCCTTCTCCTGTATCTCCGACTCCATGTCTGAGAGCTTCCTCTTGAGAGATGTGATGAAGACTTCCCGGGTTTCCGTCGCGCTTCGTTCGTGACTGTCGGCGGCGTGGGCATGTTCGAGCTTCTCTTGCAGGTCGCCGATGGTGTTTCGCAGTGTCTCGATGGTCTGATGCTGAATCGTGGTTTCGTTCAGTAAATCCACATGCGCCACCTCGGTTGCATGCAGCTCGGTGATCTGCACGAGCAATTCCTCCTTCTCGGTCTGCAAAGCCAAGATTTTTTCGCGGTCGATTGCCTTGCTCTCGTCGGCCTGCTTCAGTTTGGCATTCGCCCGCGCGAGTTTGGTGTCGAAATCATGTACCTGCAGGGTCATGAGCTCGATGGTCTTTGTCGTGGACATTGCTGCTTCCCGGCTGTTCGCTGCCTCGGACTCGCCGAAGTTGCCCAAGTTCGCTCGATCAGCAAGTCGACCCTCGAGGTCCTTGATTTTTTTCTTCAACACCATGATGAGTTTGTGCTCGCCGACGCGAAGGACGGAGCCGTCGTCAGAGGGTTCGACGGACTCTGCTCGGGCAAGCTTTTCACGAAGGTCCTCGACGGTATCCTCCAACTCGTGGACCCTGTTCTGAAGACCGTCGATGGTGCTTTGCATGGACTCGACGACGCGCGCGTCTGTCCTGGAAGGCGTGTCAGACGTGACGCTGCCGCGCTCCACTCCGTCGACCGCGGTGGCTGACACGACAGATCTGTTTCGCGATCGGCCCCATGTCGCGTCGTAGTCTCTGGTAGCCTTGTCTCGTTTGAACTTTTCGATCTCCTTCTCCTTTCCCTCCAAGATCTGCAACAGCTTGTGTATGCACTCCTTGTCTTCGAGTCCGGCTAGGTTGTAGCTCGTCTCAAGCTGGGAGGTGCTGAAAGTGTGGAAGTGCGAGGACTGATTTGTGGAGCGTGCGCGTTGCGGTGATGAGAAGGACGACCCATGTTGTTGGTAGGCGGGCATGGCAGCCTCTGCGGTGCTCGATCAAGCTTCCGCCCTGTGCCGCCTTGAGTCCTGGGGGTTGCGGGTCCTGGTAGGATTGGCGTGGAAGTGTACGGTGCGATGCTGAAGGTGAGAGATCTTGAGAGGGGTGTGAGGGTTTTCCGTCCGAGAACGAACGCGTCCGAGTGCCGTAACGGGTCGCTGGTGTCAAGAGCTGTCCAGAAAGGAGTTTCCCAATGCTCCCTGCTTCCCAACCATGCTCCCTGCGAGCAACCGCTTACTACTCCTTGCGTGCCTTGCCGCCGATACAGCAAGGTGCAGCATGTTCCGCTCATGTCCGGGTGAGCATAGACAGGGTTACGTTGCAACGACTCATGAACGTTTGCGAACCGAACCGGATAGTTCCTAACTTCTGAACTTCCCACAGAATGCATAAGACCACGTATCCTCTCGCGGGATGCATGCCTATCGTATCGTGTGTGGGGTCCTCTGTCTGCAGATGGGACAGCCTGCTCGTTATCCTACGATGTGTTCATTACTAGCGCACTGAAACTGTACAGTAGAATGAGTACAGTTCGCGGTGATGGTCTACCGCGGGTCGGGGGGCCAAACCCGCACACTTCGTCACGCGCCGCCACACTTCTTACCTCACTCACTCTCCCCCGGATGCTCTCGCCCTTTCCTTTTTTTTTTGCTACAGTATACACCAGTACATCACATCACGACGGTGTAAACTGCCCACTGCCTGCCCTTCGTTTGCCGCGGCTTCATTTGCGGTACTGCATCAACGGCAACTACTTTCCACCACTTGCGTTTTATCAGGATCAGCAACTTTCTTGGACCAGCGCCCACTGCCTCCTTTCTCAAAGCATTTGAACATGTCCGCGCCTTCGGTCCCCACAAAACCAGTCCTCTCACCGGCGACGACGTCAGTGGCTTCGGGTCTCATCCACCACGCATCCCAGTTCACGATCGGCGCTCTGGCCGCATGCGGTGCGGTCACATTCACGAACCCGTGGGAGGTGGTCAAGACAAGACTGCAGCTACAGGGTGAGCTGGAAAAGCGCATCGCCAGGGGAGACGTCGCAGCTGGCGTCGGGAAGCCGAAACCGTACCCGAATGCCATCGCCGCTTTTGGAACCATCTTCCGGAACGAAGGGGTCCGCGGCATCCAACGCGGTCTGGCGCCAGTGAGTGACATGCACACGTCGGGGAACCGCCCGGGTTCCTCATCCGTGCGGCGGCAACAAGATGTCTGATGGACCCGCTTGCAATCTCCTCAGGCATACGTGTATCAGATCTTGCTCAACGGTTGTCGGTTGGGTCTCTACGAGCCCATCAAGGCCGGATACGTCACCATGTTTGACGCCATCTCGCCCGGCGGCAAGGCGAAGAGCCCCCTTCCGCCGATGATTTTTGGCGGCGCCACAGCCGGACTGCTCGGTGCTTTCATCTCTTCGCCATTGTACCTGATCAAAACTGTAGGTCGCTCCGCTGTGACCTCGGGTCTTGTACACACGCTTGTGGTTGACTCTTGCGGGATGGTTCAATAGCGAATGCAGTCGTATACTACAACCAACACGGTCGTCGGAGCCCAGCACAGCTACGTCAAAGAGGGAACCGTGAAGGCGCTTAGACTCATCTACGGCAAGGAGGGCGTGCGCGGTCTCTGGCGAGGATGCGACGCGGCCATGCTCAGGACGGGCATCGGATCCGCCGTGCAGCTCTCCAGCTACGAGTCGTTCAAGAAGATCCTGGCGGACAGCGGGTGGTTCAAAATGCACGACGGGCACGGAGGACTCAGTCTGCATCTCGGCGCCAGTCTGATCACCAGTCTGTTCGTGTGTCTGGCCATGAACCCCTTCGATGTCGCGAGCACGCGGATGGTACGGAGTTTCAGTCTTGTCGACCGGAGAAAACGATGCGAGTATTCACCCTGTTTCATTCAGTACAACCAAAATACAGCAGCGGATGGGAAGCAAGGGGCATTGTACAAGTCTGGCGTTGACTGTCTGGTCAAGACGGTCCGAGCGGAAGGGTTCACAGCTTTGTACAAGGGGCTAAGCGCCCACTACTTGCGAATCGGGTATGGGAAGGAGATTGATAGATACCGACTTGTCATCATGATTGCTCATCCGGATTTTCACTCCTAGACCCCACACCGTATTGACATTTGTGTTTTTGGAGCAGTTTCGGAAGGTTGGTCGCTTCATCTTTGACAAGGAATGAAAGGCTGTTTCACGGGGTTGTCGGGGAGGAAATCCTCGGAGCAATTAGAGCTTAGACAGACAGTCACACCATACGTAGTTTTGTTGGAAACGACGGGGTACTTCCTCTCATCCATCCATTCACTTATTTTCTTGCATGCTTTGGGGACATGCGGGGTATGAAATACATGAGTCCTTTCCTGTGGGGGGTCTCGAATCTTTGACAAAACTTGAGAAGCGTTTCGGATGTCCATCGTAGCTGGTGCTTCGCTCAGAACCCATCGGACTGCGGCAGGGGCGTCATGTCCATTGGCACGCGTCTGGTCGCAGCGGACCCTTTGATGGGAGTCATATTGCCTAGAGGTATGGTCTGCACGGACGAAAGGCGTTAAGCATAGAGCACTTGGCCCTACGCTTCCTGATTCCGCACGCCAAACTTACCGAGTTGGGTTTAAATGCCCAGCCGTTCTTCGCGAGAAGCCTGTTCGTGGGCGTGGAAGCCTCTATCTGCTCGATCTTGTCTCGGACGGTTGTGCTGGGGGTGCTCGGCGTCCCGCCAAAGTTGCGAGTGACCATTGATTTGCGACTTGACCTGCGTACTGGTGTCACGATGGTCTTGATATCGTCTCCCAATACTGGGGAACGATGAGATCAGATTCCCAGGAGGAATGAAGTCGCCCATGAGGGTATAGAATGATGTTCACTCACATTCTTTGTCCTTCCGAGAGGCCTGCACAGCTTCCAGCACATGGATCGAACCAAGCTGCGATTCTGGTTGGATGTTTTGCAGTGGTCGCCGGGTACCAACCTCCTTGGTCTCGCCTCCCATCTCACTAACAGTCCCCCACGCTACTGTCCTTCGCGGGGTTGGCTTGTTGTTATTGAGTCCAAGGCTCATGCTGCTGAGCATCCCTGTCATCCGCTCGACCATCGGCATGTCCTCATGCATCGGGAATGCGGATGCCCGGGGAGTCATGCTGTCAGTGGTTGAGCGGCTGCCTGGAGAAGTCCACTCCGGGCGAGGTGGACTTGACAACACGGAATCTGCGAAGTGTAATGTTGGGGGAACCGGACTGGAAGGCGAGCGGAGTTCCGTCGGATCCGGGACCGAGGAGGGCGTCACTGATGCTTCTGCTAACGTGTCAGGAATATCGAGCTCGAATTGAACCTTGCCCGACTTCGGAGGATAGGCACCTACCAGCGTTGGACCCTTCGATTATGGAGAAGGCATGACCATCTAGCTCTGGGTTTCTTGGGGTATGAGTAAGCGTAGTGGTTTGATGCTCAATGACCGGAGCTTGGTGCGTAACGGGGCTAGGGACAAGTAACGCGAGTGTTGATTCCACACTATCATTGGCCCTATATGCTCCTAGAAGCTCCTGCAGCAGGTCGTCAAGCAACTCAGGGCCAGTTTGGCATGCAAAAGTCCGGTGAGTGGTCATCGTTCGGGCGGGAGTGCTCCGAATATCAGAAGCAATTCTTTCTAGCATTAATCTTAATGACTCTGGTTGCGAGACGGTGCCCTCTCCGCGTACGCTTCCGTCCATTTCGATATCATCGAGTGGCCGTACTGGTGAGGGCATCCGCGGTGTCTTGATTGAGAGCTTTGGCGCTCGAATAGGCTGCTTAGTTTTGACTGATGGCACATTCTTGGTGTTGCCAGGTGCCGCCCTGGACTTGGATGCCGGAAGAACGTTCGGGGCGGGTGCAGCGCGTCGTGGAGGTGCCGACGAGGTGGGCCTTCGCGTTGCCGGTGCGGCCGTCGGGGGTCGCGGCACAACACGCGTCACGACAGGGACTGCTAGCTTGGGCGGCGGTTGCAGGGAACGTCGAGGAATGCGAGACGGCGACTTTCCATCAGGGAACGCTCTGTCAGCTGCCTGCGCCCTGGGTGCAGCCGATGTCGAGCGTGGTACAGCTCCATTCTTTGGGGCAGAAGGTGCTTGCCTGTGCGAGGCGACAGCTGCGGATTTGACGTTCGTGTCGGCAGGGCGATTTGAAAACGCGGTAGCCAAAGTCGACGAGCGAGGCTTCTGTGCAGGTTTCGCGTCTCTACACGTTTCTCGATCAGTCCCGGTGAACAGAGGAAGCACCTGCGAGCCAATACCAACCTCTTACGCTCTGCCTCCCTGCGACGCTTAAATTCAGCCAGCCGCTCCTTCAGTGCGATCTGTTCTGCGTTTGGCTCGCCAGCGAGCATCTTCGGGATGGGAAGGAGGCGGAGATGGGGAAGACGGAAGATACAACGGTTGTAGGATCACGAAGGGCACACGGATCGGACACTTCGGACATTAGAGAGTTTGTAGGGACCGCCTTGTGCTTGTATAGGACTCGTTGCCCTGCCACGACGACTTCGGAGCCATCGGACCGTGCTCCTTCTCCTCTCGTCGTTGACCTCACACCGACTAAGACGGCCGCCCCCCCCCCCCGGGGGGGGGGGGGGCGGCGCCCCGGGGGGGGGGGGGGGGGGGGGGGGG
>JADGJA010000120.1:26757-40035 GCA_027596035.1 Thoreauomyces humboldtii
TATTGGCCTGGTTGCCCTGCCACCACTTCTTTGGTGCCTTCGGTCCGTGGTCCTTCTCCTCTCGTGGTTTACCTCAAACCGCCTAATACGGCCCCCCCCCCCCCCCATCTTGGCCAATCATCACCACCTTCGCCTTGCCCTTCCTCCGGCTCATCGTTATGCTCGGTGAAAGCAGTGACACTGGTTCTCAGTCCGTCCCCAAAACGCCCTGGATAGGAATGAAAGAAGAGTTCGGGGTGCTCAAGAAGAGTAGTGAAGGTAGAGCATGAGGCAGAGCATGAGGGTAGAGCATGAGGCATGTGTGAGCATGAGGTAGAGCATGAGCAACCGGGCAATGGAATGTAGGTGATGTCAGGAGGGCGAGATGGCTTGTATTCAACTCGTTGTGGGGGGAACGAGGATGAGAGCTCGAAGTCGTCCGCGCGGAGACCTCTACTCGTTGTCGGCTTTCTTACCAGGATCGAGGGTCTGGTACTCGTACTCGTTTTCTCAAAAAAAACGAGTTCTACAAACTCTCTAATATGCAGCGGTTCTTTTGACCAACTGTGCTGCGCAAATTGCAGCTTTTCTTCACAGCCAGACAAGTTCGACTCCGGCCACGCCTGGATTATCGCTCAATGGGGTGCTATGGATGCTGAATGTGGAGTTGAGGAAGACGGGGGAAGAAGCGTCTGGGAAAGCAGGCTTTGGCACGCTCCCGACGTGGCTTGGCAGCTCCACTGGCGCATCCCTCGCTCCCCCTCGCTCCACTCCCTCCACCTATGCATCTCTGATGAATTCCGATGAATGGTCAGGATCGAATGTGAGCTGGGCATGTCTCACGAAGCGATCGCTCATGGAAATGTGCAGTCAAAGCATACAGGCATAGAGTTTTCCTTTTCTTTCGAACTGCATGTAGCGGTGAGCGTTGTAGGGTCCTCATGGTCTCATACGTAAGCCTTTAGGCTCGCTTCACATGCTTGCCGATAAGTCGAGCTTTGCAAGACTGAGAAGCCTGCTCGCGCTCAAGTCTTGGATTCGATGGACGAAACATAGGCAAACCTCTAGGAGACCTGACTGCTACCGCTTCCTAGAACTCGGGAGTTCTCGGGTCGCTGGCCGCCGCCCTTTTGGGTTTCCTTGCCTTGTGACGAAAGATCTCCCGGAGGTCTCCTTTGCTTATCTTTTGGTGTCGCAGAGAGATGGATGCGATCTGGCAATTGGATCTCTGTCGAAAAGGGAGGGCGGCAGCAGCACAACCACCTCTCATAAACAACAGCCATGATCGCCCCTCGTCTGCCGTTCCTCTCTGGGCCGTCCCCCATCCAAGTCTCATTTTCAGCTGCATATTCGTCTGCTTTTCATACCTAAGGACACCACACGTCGGCTCAAGAGAATTCCCACGGCTTCGTTCTCGTCAAGAAAAAAAAAACAACCCGCAGTGACAAAGGTGAGATCAGATGGGTCAGCTGGCCCCCCAAGATGCCTCCGTTTTTCCGTGCGCCATGGCTAAACATCTTGCCTCACCCTCTTCTCGTCGGATCGAATCAGCCTTCCTAATTCTCACTTACGTCGCTCGCTTCTCTCAGGTGAGCGTGGTCTGTCTTCCTGGCCCACCGCGTCAGCTTTCCAGACGAGCCTCCTAACTTCCCCCTTCCAGATCCAGCGCATAATATGACCAGCAACCCTCGATGCGAGGAACCCAAGAATTCATCATGGGCCGAGAGCATGCCTGTTGCTCAAGGCCTCTATGATCCAGAGTTCGAGAAGGACTCTTGCGGCGTCGGGTTCGTTTGTCACATCAAAGGCGAACCAGCTCACCAGATCGTAGCCGATGCGCGCAACCTCCTCTGCAACATGACTCATCGCGGTGCCGTTGGTGCCGACACTCGAGACGGCGATGGCGCTGGCGTCATGTGCTCGATCCCCCACGAGCTCTTTGCCCGCGAGGTCAAACGCAACTTCGGGATCGTCTTACCCAAGGAGGGCGAGTACGCGGTCGGCAACATTTACATGAAGCCAGACACGGTCGGCCAGAAGGAGAGCCGCGAGAAGTTTGAAGAGATTGCACACAACTTGGGTCTCAACGTCCTGTGCTGGCGGCCAGTCCCCCGCGACAACTCCATCCTCGGTCCTTCTTCCAAGAGCAAGGAGCCTACCATCATCCAGCCCTTCGTCACGCTGGTTCGCGCTCACAATAGCGCGTTCGACCTGAAGCACTTTGAGCGTCAACTCTATATCCTCAGGAAGCAGTCCACTCACACCATCACCATGCAGAGATGGTTCTACATCTGCTCGCTCTCCAGCAAGCACATGGTCTACAAGGGGCTGCTGTCACCTGTTCAGGTCTATGACTACTTCCAGGATCTCACTAACCCGGCTTTCAAAGCCTACTTTGCGCTGGTTCATTCCCGCTTCTCGACCAACACCTTCCCGTCCTGGGACCGAGCTCAGCCCATGCGCTGGTGCGCTCACAATGGTGAGATCAATACCCTCCGCGGAAACAAAAACTGGATGCGTGCCCGTGAGGGCGTCATCAAGAGCGAGGCTTTTCATGAGCACCTTGAAACCCTTCTCCCGATTATTGAGGAGGGTGGATCAGATTCGGCTGCCTTCGACAACGTCTTGGAGCTTCTGATCATGAACGGCGTTGTTGATCTGCCGGAAGCCGTCATGATGATGATTCCCGAGGCATGGGAGAACCAGCCCAATATGGCACCAGAGAAGCGTGCATTCTACGAGTGGGCCGCCTGCCTCATGGAACCGTGGGACGGTCCAGCCCTTTTCACATTCTCGGACGGTCGTTACGTTGGTGCCTCACTTGATCGAAACGGCTTGCGGCCCTGCCGTTACTACATCACCAACAACGATATCATGATCTGTGCATCCGAGGTCGGAACCATCCCTGTCAAGACCGACACCATCATTGTCAAGGGCCGTCTGCAGCCGGGAAAGATGCTCCTTGTCGATACCGAGGAGGGCCGTGTCGTTGACGACGGTGAACTGAAGATGCGCATCAGCACGGGCAATCCATTCGGGCAGTGGATCAAAGAAAATATGCTGACAATGGAGGAGGTCCGAGGATTTGCGGCACGTTCGGGCCAATTCTCGCTTCCCGAACTCGATGAGCAGACCATCACCGAAGACAAGCGTATGCTCGCTTTTGGTTTCACCGTCGAACAGCTCAACATGCTCATCACCCCGATGGTTGCCGATGGCAAGGAAGCACTCGGCTCAATGGGCTATGATACCCCGCTGGCTTGCATGAGCCGGCAGCCAAAGCTCATCTACGAGTACTTCCGGCAGCTTTTCGCCCAAGTTACTAATCCCCCCATCGACCCCATCCGAGAGGACTGCGTCATGTCACTCTCTTGCTACGTTGGTCCGCAAGGGAACATCCTCGAGATCGACCCTTCCCACGCTCACCGTCTGCATCTGCCATCCCCAATCCTTTCCATTGAGGAGTTGGAGGCGCTCAAAGCCTTGCCCCAGTTCCGAGCCGATTGGTCCGTAGCCGAGATTGATATCACCTATCCGACGCACGAAGGCGTTGCCGGCTACCTAGCAGCTTTGGATCGTGTCTGCTCTGAAGTATCCCAGGCCATTCACGATGGACTTTCAATTGCTATTCTCAGTGATCGCAATGTGTCGTCCGATCGCGTGCCACTTTCCGCGCTGGTCGCCCTGGGAGGTGTTCATCACCATCTTATCCGCAATAAGCTTCGTTCCAAGATAGCACTCGTCGTTGAGACCGGAGAAGCTCGCGAAGTCCATCATTTCTGTGTTCTCCTCGGATATGGAGCTGATGCTATCTGTCCTTACCTTGCCTTTGAAGCGATGCTGAAGCTGAAGCGCGAGAAGATACTGCGAGCAGAGCTCTCCGATGAAAAGATCTTCTACAACTACATCAAGGCTAGCAACGACGGCATCCGAAAAGTGATGTCCAAGATGGGCATCTCCACTCTTCAAAGTTACAAGGCTGCTCAAATCTTTGAAGCTCTCGGATTGGATTCCTCAGTGGTCTCCAAGTGTTTCTCTGGGACAGCATCTCGTATCAAGGGTGTAGGGTTCGACATCCTTGCGCTGGACACTATGGCCTTCCACGAAGCCGCGTGGCCTTCACGCGAAACCATCGCAGTAGAGTCCCTTCCCGAGTCTGGTGACTATCACTGGCGCGACGGAGGAGAATCCCATATCAACGATCCTGCGAGCATTGCTAGCTTGCAAGATGCGGTTCGACGGAAGAACACAAATGCCTACGAGGAGTATTCGAAGCACTCGTACGAACAGATCAAAAACTGTACCCTTCGCGGGCTCTTGGACTTCAAATATGACAATGCTCGGCCTATCCCTATCGACGACGTTGAGCCGTGGACCGATATCGTAAAGCGCTTCTGCACAGGAGCAATGTCCTATGGCTCCATTTCCCTCGAAGCCCACTCGACCCTCGCTCGGGCGATGAACCGGCTTGGAGGCAAGAGCAACACTGGAGAAGGCGGCGAAGACCCCCTGCGTTCTAACCCTAGAGAAGACGGCGAATCGGCGCGCTCTGCTATCAAGCAAGTCGCGTCCGGTCGCTTCGGCGTGACCAGTTACTATCTTTCCGATGCCGAAGAGTTGCAGATCAAGATGGCGCAAGGCGCAAAGCCTGGCGAGGGTGGAGAGCTTCCTGGTCACAAAGTTTCCGAAGGCATCGCTGCGACCCGCAAGTCGACTCCCGGCGTCGGCCTTATTTCTCCTCCTCCCCACCACGATATCTACTCGATTGAGGACCTGAAGCAGCTTATATACGATTTGAAGTGTGCGAACCCGGTTGCCCGCGTTTCCGTAAAGCTTGTATCCGAAGTCGGCGTTGGAGTCATTGCCTCCGGCGTAGCTAAAGCGCGCGCAGACCACATCCTTATCTCGGGACACGATGGTGGAACTGGAGCATCTCGATGGACGGGAATCAAGTACGCGGGCTTACCATGGGAGCTGGGATTGGCTGAGACGCACCAAACCTTGGTGCTCAACGACCTGCGGGGTCGAGTGGTACTGCAAACCGACGGTCAGATCAAGACCGGACGGGATGTTGCAGTCGCCTGTCTTCTTGGCGCAGAGGAGTGGGGTTTCGCGACAGCTCCTCTCATTGCGATGGGATGCACCATGATGCGAAAGTGCCACCTGAACACATGTCCCGTCGGAGTCGCCACCCAGGATCCGGAGCTCCGCAAGAAGTTCGAGGGTACGCCTGAGGATGTGGTCAACTTCTTCTATTATGTTGCCGAGGAATGCCGAAGCATCATGGCCAAGCTTGGATTCCACACCATCGACGAGATGGTTGGGCGAACGGACTTCCTGACCATCAACGATTCGGCCAAGAACCCCAAGACACGCAACCTTGACCTGTCGCCTGTGCTCACTCCCGCATTCACGCTGCGCCCCGGAGCTGCAACGCACAACGTGATGAAACAAGATCACAAGCTCAACCTGCGTTTGGACAACAAGCTCATCGAACAGGCAAAGCGCTCTCTTGAAGCTCGCCGACCTGTAGAGATCTCAGCGGAAGTGGTCAACACAGACCGTGCTCTTGGTGCGACCCTCTCCTATCAAGTGTCCAAAACTTTCGGAGAGGCTGGCCTTCCCGACGGAACCATCAAGATCAAGCTTACAGGCTCAGCCGGTCAGTCCCTGGGCGCTTTCCTGGCATCCGGAATTTCCATCGAACTGGAAGGTGATGCCAACGACTACGTCGGCAAGGGTCTCTCTGGGGGTCAGATCGTCGTTTACCCCCCGAAGAACTCTCTGTTCAAGGCAGAAGATAACATCATCGTCGGCAACGTTTGCCTATACGGTGCCACCAGCGGCCGGGCCTTCTTCTCCGGTGTGGCCGCTGAGCGGTTCGCCGTCCGAAACTCAGGCGCCACCGCCGTCGTCGAGGGAGCTGGTGACCACGGCTGCGAGTATATGACCGGAGGACGAATTGTCATTCTTGGCCCCGTTGGCCGCAATTTCGCAGCTGGCATGAGCGGAGGAATCGCCTACGTGTTGGACACTGACGAACAATTTGGCCCCAGTTGCAACCTCGAGATGGTTGACTTGGAGCGCGTGAATGAGACGGATGAAGTCAAGTGGCTCAAGGATCTGGTTCACGAGCATCTGGTTCTCACCGGATCAAACATGGCCAATCGCGTTCTCCAAAACTGGCACAAAGCACTGCCTCACTTCGTCAAGGTGTTTCCTCGAGACTACAAAGCGGCCCTAGCAAAGAAGGTCCTTGAGCGAGAAGGCTCTATGGGTCAAGCCAAGCCAGAGCTCATTGCCCTTCCTGCAGCTCGCAAAGAGCCCCAACTTGTCGACCTCGAAGACAGTATTGCGGACGAGGTCATGGCCAAGAAGCGTGTCGAGGTTGTCGACAAGGTGCGAGGCTTCATGAAGTACAAGCGTCAAGGGGACAAGTACCGCAACCCCAAGAAGCGCGTGAAGGACTGGAAGGAGATCAACGCTCGTCTGAATCCTGACGAGCTCCGAGTCCAGGCGGCTCGATGCATGGATTGCGGTGTTCCCTTCTGTCAGTCTGACAACGGATGCCCGATTGGCAACATTATTCCCAAGTGGAACGAGCTCATCTTCAAGAACCAGTGGCAGGAAGCGCTCGATCGCCTCCTGATGACCAACAACTTCCCAGAGTTCACCGGCCGTGTCTGCCCAGCGCCCTGCGAAGGCGCTTGCGTCCTTGGCATCAACGAGCTCCCTGTTTCCATCAAGAGCATCGAGTGCGCCATCATTGATCGCGGATTTGCAGAGGGTTGGATCGTTCCCAACCCACCGAGGCATCGCACCGGGAAGCGTATCGCTATCATCGGATCTGGACCCGCCGGGCTAGCTGCGGCGGATCAGCTCAACAAGGCAGGTCACACCGTAACTGTCTACGAGCGTAACGACCGCATTGGAGGTCTACTCATGTACGGGATTCCCAACATGAAACTCGACAAGGGTATCGTGCAACGACGGGTGGACCTCCTCGCTGCGGAAGGCGTTGAATTCGTCAGCAACGCGCACGTTGGCAAGAATGTCAGTGCCCGCAAGCTCAAAGATGAGAACGACGTCATGATCCTTGCCATGGGTGCTACATGGCCTCGCGATCTGCCCGTACCCAACCGCAACCTCGACGGTATTCACTTTGCCATGGAGTTCCTGCAGCGCAACACCAAGAGCCTCCTCGATAGCGAACTCAAGAACGGCGACTACCTGTCTGCTAAGGGCAAGCACGTTGTCGTCATCGGTGGCGGAGACACGGGTTGCGACTGCATAGCCACCTCCCTGCGTCACGGCGCCGAGAGCATCGTCAACTTTGAGCTCCTACCTCAACCCCCCATGACTCGCTCCAAGGACAACCCTTGGCCCACGTTTCCTCGTGTATTCCGGGTCGACTACGGTCACGCCGAAGTGCAGACCCAGCACGGCAAGGACCCTCGCGAGTACTGCATCCTTACCAAGGAGTTCGTATCTGACGGAGACGGCCACGTCAAGGGCATCAACACGATCCGTGTCGAATGGACGAAGAACGACAAGGGTGCTTGGTCCATGCAGGAAGTTCCCGGATCGGGACGCTTCTTCCCCGCCGACCTTGTCCTTCTCGCCATGGGTTTCCTCGGCCCCGAGAAGGACATCGTGGAGCAGCTCTCTGTACGGCAGGACGCTCGGACCAACATCATGACCACTGCCAAGGGAAGCTATGCCACCAACATCCCGGGAGTCTTTGCAGCAGGAGACTGCCGGCGCGGTCAGAGTCTGATCGTCTGGGGTATCAACGAGGGTCGTCAGTGCGCGAGGGAGTGCGACTTGTACCTCATGGGCAACACCCGGCTGCCGGTGTCGGGTGGGATTGAGCAGAGACCCGTAGACCAGCTCGATGGCGTGGCCTTGGCTTGGGCGTCGGACGGACGAGGTGGGACGGCCGGAGTGGCGTAACCATCCTAACCCTTCACATATAATCTCTTTTCTCACGCATTACAATGAGCTCCACGAAAAATTAATCACTGGTTCATCGATCTCGTACTTTGGCGATTCCGTTGGAAGACCAAGATTCCATGAAGGTCGTACACGATCGGTTTCTCAGATGACAGAGAACAGCATGAAGAAGGAAGGCTACCAAGAACTTGTAGGGTAAGACCAACAGCCATGATGTTTTGATTTTCAGTATGGCATATGCCGCGGCGGCCCTCCCGGCTTGGGTATGCCTGGCTTCTTTTTGGCGCCTGCCTTCCCTCCCATCATCGCCAACAGATCGTCGTCTTCTCCCTTCTTCTTCTTCTTCTTCCCTCCCTTCTCGTTGAACTTTCGCCAGGAGCCCACTCGCTCCTCCCGGGTCGCCTCCCACGCCTTGTCGTGCTCGACCTTTGCCCTTCGCTCCGCCATCTTCTCCTCGGCCTCGGTGTTTCTCCGATCGAACTCGTTCTTCATCCTGATCTTTATCCTGTTCTGGTCGTCGCCGGACATCTTCCTCGCCTCGAGCTTGATGAGGCCGACGAGCTCGGGGTCGCTCCAGAGGTGGGCGTGCTTCATCATGTCGTCGCCCTCCGTCTCCTCGTCCAGCGTGGGTCCCTTCAGGTTGCGTCTCTTGAGGACGGCGTCCCGGGCGTTCCGAAGGAAGGCCAGGAGGCCCTTCCGGAGGTCGAGGTCCATGACCTCTGTCTCTGCCTTTTTCAGGATGTCGAACGACTCCTGGGCCCGCGGGTGCTTGCACTTGTCGGGGTGAAGCAGCAGGGACTTTTTCCTGTAGGCGAGCTTGACGGCTCTGTCCTCTATGCGGAGGGTGATGTAGACGGCCGGTGGATGGTCCAGGATCTCGAGGGGGTTGCGGGTGGTCTCCTGGAGGTTGCAGATGCGAAGGACCTCCTTGTCCTGGTTGAACGAGGTGGCCTAGAGAAGGGACTGGTTGGTTGAGCCTGGGATAAGCAAGGACACACGAGACTCAGTGGGGACAGCTGTACTCCTGACCTCCAGCCTGAGGAAAGTGTCGACATCGAAGTCGTCGTCGTTGTTGGCCATTGCTGTGGTTGCACAGTACCAGGTATATGTATGGGAGGAGAGGGGAGGCCTTTGTCGACGGGACAGAAGATTTGCAAACGCGATGGCGTGTCCGAAACTGCCAGACGTTTCTCCCAACGCCAGATGATCGATACGGAAATGTCGGGTTTTCACCAACTGTTCCCACCGTCACCTCAAGCCTCCCCATCACCCACGCATCTTGACCCTAAAAACTCTCCGTTCACTCCTTCATCGAGTCTGAATCGGTAACGCTAGAAAGAAGAGTGCGCAATGACCTCTGTCGCCGGCCTCTCGCACCTGTCCTTGGTGGCCGCGTCAAGGGGGCTGCTCGACAGCGCCGTCGCCTTCTACGCCGCAATTGGTTTTCGAACGGTGGCCTCCACCCAAAGCGACTCATGGCTCCTGCTTTTCCCACCGAAAGGGTCGCTCACCGCAGGCGAAGAGGGGCTCGCTTTACGGCTCGTTCTTGGAACGTCCAAGGAGTCTGCCAAACCGTCTCATACGTCAGAAGCCGCCGGCCACCCGACCACCTTGTCCAACGGAATCTGCTTTGTCGTAGAGGATGTTCAGGTGAGTCCCCGTGGGAAATACCTGAATAGTGCAATCGATGGTCTTCTCACCGTCATGGACGTGACAGAGCATCGCCCGTGTTCTTGAAGAAAAAACCCACCAATTTCAATATGATCACACAAGCCGAGCCCAGTCCGCCTTCTCCCCTAGCTCCATTCCGCCAGTATCCGTCGGTGCCACCCTCACCACCTATGACCCCTTGGGAAATCTGCTTTCCTTTACGGACCGCATCTCCCCGTTCGGCGCGAACCCAAAACTCGCCCTAGGTGTGAAGACGACCGCCGATCAGGACTCTCCTAAGAAGGCATCAGATCCGCTGGACGGACCACGCTCCGTGTATGGATCGCTGAACGATTTGACCGACGTTGAGCCAGGATCACGGAAGAAGCGCATCGGCATCCTTACCAGTGGCGGCGACTCGTCTGGAATGAACGCAGCCGTGCGATCCATCACCCGTGTCGCGCTGCAGAAGGGATGCCTCCCGTATGCCATCTACGAGGGATACCAGGGTCTTGTGGATGGAGGTCAGTTCATCAAGGAGCTCGGATGGGAGGACGTTCGCGGACTCTTGTCCGTAGGTGGTACGTCCATCGGAACCGCGCGATGCGCAGAGTTCCGGGAACGTGAAGGAAGGCTGCGAGGAGCCTACAACCTCATCACCAACGGTATCGACGCCCTCGTGGTCATTGGTGGAGACGGATCGCTTACCGGTGCCGACATGCTCCGTGGCGAGTGGAAAGGTCTCGTCGACGAGCTTGTGGCCACCGGTCGCGTGCAAGCAAGCGAGTGTGAGCATCTGAGGGAGGATCTCACCATCGTTGGTCTGGTTGGCTCCATCGATAACGACATGTCGTCCACGGACATCACGATCGGCGCGGTCACCTCACTGCATCGAATCTGTGAGGCGGTCGACAACCTGACCTCCACCGCTCTATCGCATCAGCGCGCTTTCGTCGTTGAAGTCATGGGCCGCCACTGCGGGTGGCTCGGTCTGATGGCCGGTATCGCCGTCGGCGCTGACTGGGTGTTCCTACCCGAGCGCCCACCACCGTTGGACAACGCAAAGTACGGCGATGACTGGGAGACTGAGATGTGTGACGTTGTAAAGAAGTACAGAGCTCTTGGCAACCGCAAGACGCTTGTGATTGTCTGCGAGGGTGCCATCGATCGTCAGCTCAACCCCATCAAGGCTGACTATGTTCAGAAGGTTTTGACCGATCGGTTGCACCTGGATACGCGGACCACATGTCTTGGCCATGTCCAGCGAGGCGGAGCTGCATGTGCTTATGATCGTTTCCTGGCGACTGTACAGGGAGCAGAAGCGGTGGAGGCCGTGCTTCGATCCAAGCCCGGGGTCCCTGCGCCTATGATTGGCAACAGCCACAACAAGATGACGAGCACCCCCCTCATGGAAGCGGTCCAGCTGGTACGGATCCGGAATATTTTGGCCGATGTCTATAAACTAAACGATACTGCTTTCAGACACATGCGGTAGCAGAAGCTATCAGCAGAAAGGACTTTGGACGTGCCATGGAACTTCGGGATCCCGAGTTCACAGCTCTCTACGATGCTTTCCTGGATAGTACAATCTATACGTTTGACTCCTCACGAGCCGTCCCAGACGGGGAGGTGAGCATGTACTTCAGTCTTGTGTGCAAGATAGATTTGCTGAACAATTGTCCCAAAGGAGCTTCGCGTTGGTATTATTCATACTGGTGCACCCGCCGGAGGCATGAATGCCGCAACGCGCATCGCTGCTCGTCTCTGCCTCAACCGCGGACACGTCCCCGTTGGTATTCGCAACGGCTTCTCAGGACTTATCAAGGATGAGGTGTTTGAGTTTGAGTGGAAGAATACTGTCGGCTGGCAGGTTCGAGGTGGTTCCGAGCTTGGAACGAACCGAGATCACCCACAGCCGCTGCCTGGCGGCCCCAAAATTGCTCCGAAGGGAGATGGCGGGTTCGTCGATCTCGGCCTCATCGCATACCACCTGCAAAAACACAACATCCAGGCGCTTATGATCATCGGCGGTTTTGAGGGCTACACTGCTCAGCTGACCCTGACCCATGCGCGCGATGTATTTCCAGCCTTCTGCATTCCAATGGTCCAACTCCCTGCTACTGTCAGCAACAACGTGCCAGGAACAGACTACTCAATCGGCAGTGACACCGCCCTGAACGCCATCGTTGAAGCGTGCGATCGTATCAAGCTCAGCGCCAACGCGAGCCGGAAGCGTGTCTTTGTCGTGGAAGTGCAAGGAGGAAGCTGCGGGTAAGAGCAAGGAACTCGAAGATGTTGCTCAAGTTCCTTTCCTCATATGGTTCGCCTGCAGATATCTCGCGACGCTAGGTGGACTGACGACCGGCGCTACCACTGTCTACATTCCGGAAGATGGCATCAGCATCGCGACCTTGCAGCAAGACATCAGTCTCCTGGTCCGGAAATACGCCGACGAGGATCGTCGCGGCATTCCCTGCGAAGGTCGCGTGATCTTGCGGTCCGAGATGGCCTCGGACACCTACACCACGGACGTCATCTCCAACATCCTCCGTACCGAGGGTAAGGGACTCTTCGACTCTCGGACCGCCGTCCTCGGTCATCTCCAGCAGGGCGGCGTGCCCAGTCCACTCGATCGAATCCGAGCGACGCGTCTCGCCGTCAACTGCATCAACTGGCTCCAGGCGAGCGCCACTGAGGCTCGAGCAGCGCTGGCAGAGAAACCCGTCAACGGCGCCGGGTCCGTGTACACAAAGAACCCGAACCACAGCTGCACCATCGGCATCGTCGGCGCCGAGATCACCTACACGCCCGTCCTGGAGAGCTTCAAGGACGCCGACGTCAAGTCCAGAAGGGGGACCACCCAGTGGTGGAGGGGTTATACCCATCTCATCAAGGTGCTCAGCAAGTACGAGTACGTCGAGGACGAGCAGGATGGCAAGGTGGAGCTGTTGAGGAACAGGGAACCGGCCGCCATTAAACACTCGAGAAAGCAGAAGCAAGACGACGCTTGATCGTCGTGCATCTTCCTCGACCAACAAACCCTTGTCAAGATTAGAAAATCACATTTACCTTTATCATTTCAATTCTTCGTGATATGCTTCCAGAATCATTTCCATGCAAAAAACCTGGCTTTGTTTCACGCGAGAGGGGCGTAAGCATGCCGTCAGGCTCCAGCGTATGAGCATGTATCATCTCATGCCTGGTTCATACGCTTTTGTTTCAAATCTTTGCAATCCATCTTGACAATATTCAGTAACGACCCAGATCTTCCCACTAAGAAAGCGCGTTGGGACGGGCGAGCCTTCCTAACTTCCTTGTCGAGCAAGTTTCGGAAAACTGGTCAACCCTCGGACCCTCCCCCCGCCATATATCAATCTGATCGTTGATGATATGCTTCGAGGATGATTTCTATTGCAAAAACGTGGCCCCCTCCCATCACGCGACAGAGTCCGAAGCAGACAGGTCTCTAAAGAAAAGTTCGTTCAAACCAGTGCCAGCGCATCGTAGTTGCCGTAGATGCCGGGAGACCTGGTGTCCCGTACGATCCCAGGTCCTCTCTCGAGCGGACTCGTCTGACTTCGGTACAAGGGAGCAGGGGCGGGATCGGGATTGTACTGTGGGGATGGACGATAGAAGGAAAAAAGCATCAGTAAACAAAAGTCTTCGGTATGACAAGCAGATTGCCGATGATGGTGG
>JADGJA010000121.1:0-39960 GCA_027596035.1 Thoreauomyces humboldtii
ACCCCCACCCGCTCCGTGTCGATCTTTCCGCTGCTGCTGCTGCTGCTGCTGCTGCTGCTGCTGCTGCTGCTACCTGCTGCCAAGAGCAACCTACCTCCTCCTGCCCCTGATTTTCGCTTCTCATCCAGGCCCTCTGCAACGCAAAGAGGACCTCCTGCTTTGAACAACCAACCAACCAACCAACTTACCAACCCCGCGCGCAATGGCCCCTTTCGTGATGCTGCTACTGCTGCTTGCTGCGTGCGGGCTCGCGGCGGCACCCCCCGCTGCTGAGACCTTTCCCGCCGCTTCCATATTACTCGCATCCCCACTCACTCCCCCCCAGCGTGCCCGTCAATCCTGTCTCTCCCTTCTTTCCCCCTCCCGCCGCCTTTCAGTCAACGCACCCCCTCTAGCTCCCTCGCAATGCGCAACCTCGATTTCAGCTGGGACAACACGCAGCGCCTCATGCTCGATCGCTCGGTGCTGGCCACCCTCCGTCGCGATGAGCTGCTTTGTCTGACGCGTTACGCCGCCCAGACCCTTTTCAAAATCTACTTCTCTGGACTCGGCCACATGGCCACCGCTGCCGCCAGCAGCACCGCCGGGCTTCTCGACTTGGCCGCTCCTGTCAAGGCCTCCTTGCTCTCCGCTCTTCGCGCCGAGGCTTCCACCGGCAGCGTTGTCCACGGTCTAAAGGACACGATGCAGTACTGGCTCGATGGCAACACCGCTTCTTCCGACCAAGCCGACCTGACTTTGACCTTTGTTCAAACCTCCTGGTCAGCCGCCTACGACGAGCAGCTTTTCACCCGTTCCTTCATGGAAGGACTGTCTGCAGACATCTGCACCGTCTTGGCCCTGCCCGACTGCTCCTGGCGCGATCTCCAGCTGCAAAACATGCAGTCAAAAGTCTCTGTCTCTGATGGCCGCCTCTTGATGGCGCAGCAGGACGATCGCGCTCGAGTCATCTCTGACTTTCTCGTCAAAAACACCGCAGCCCTCCCCGACGAGGTTGCTCTCCATCTTCTCGACGGGCCACAGATCACCTGGGCACAGCTTGCAGCCATGATACAGCAACTCGTCGACACTTGCTTTAGCAAAGTTACCCGCGGATTGCGCGTGGCGGTGTGTGTCGAACGCTCGTCAGCTCAGATCGCCATTGTCCTGGCCATCTTCGCCGTGGGCGCAGTGTACGTTCCCATCGATCCAGAGGTCCCGAGCGTCCGCAAGCGCCAGATTGTGGAAATCTCGCAGTCCGCCTTCTGCGTTTTTCGCGGCGGCAAAACCTATGATATGGCCGACTGGCTTTCGAACACCGCAGTCGCGCTGTTCGTTGACGATTCTCTCTCGCTCATCAAGGCTGAGCGTTCCACTGCCAGCGTGACCTGGTGCAGATCGCTCTGCACCTCCTCGGTTCAAGGCTCTGACATTGCCGCCGTCCTCTTTACCAGTGGTAGCACCGGCGAGCCCAAGGGCGTCATGCTCTCCCACACGAACCTCATCTCCGCTGTCCAGCCCATGGTGGAGTGCTGGGCGGCCGGCCCCAAGCGGCGCATCCTGCAGTACAGCAACATCTCTTTCGACGTTCATTTGCTCGACATCGTTGCCGCTACCAGCGTGGGAGCCGTGCTCTGTCTCGCCCCGAAGCTCGACCTCATGACCGACTTGGCAAGCTGCATGCGTCGGATGGCTGTGGAAGCTGTTCTTCTGACCCCTACTGTGATCGCGACCTTGACGCCGGACGAGGTTCCGTCGCTCAAGTATCTGACGTCCGCCGGCGAGTGCCTGCTGCAGGAAATAGTAGATCAGTGGGCCGACAAACTGATTTTGACCAACCTCTACGGTATACCCCTCCCTTCTGCCCTGTCGTTTTCACTTCTTCGAAATAGCTGACAGAAGAGTCATTTTTTTTTCGTTACTTTTCAGGGCCATGTGAGGCGAGCTGCGTCGTTTCCGGCACTGTGCAACCTGGCCAGCGGTCCTCCGAGGTTGGGCATCTGATGGATGACACTCTCGTCGTGGTGGTCGATAAGGAGGGTCGCCTGTTGCCAAAAGGATGCCTCGGCGAGCTCTGCTTCAGCGGAAGAATTGTCGCGCAAGGTTATGAGAACCGAAGGGACCTCACAGCGCAACGCTTCGTCACGCTTGCAAGCGTGCCGGACAGAGTCTTTCACAAGACCGGTCAGTACTGTTGTATAAAATGCCTTTGGTGTACGGTGGCTAACGATGCAAATTGATGATTCTTACAGGTGATCTTGGACGCGTCACGGACGATGGCAGGGTGGAGGTCCGAGGTCGCGCCGATTCTATGGTCAAGATATCAGGACAGCGCGTGGAGCTTGGCGAGATTCACGCCACTCTTCGCCCGCACGTGGCATCTGTTTCCGTACAAGCGAGGAAGGATTTACGGGGACAGACCCGCTTATATGCTTTTGTGACCGTCTCGGACAATCTGGCGCGGACTGTGGCAGGCTGTAAGATGATCAATCGGATCGACGTTGTCAACTCGTTGATGGCTATATGTCAGGACCGGCTTCCATCGTACATGGTTCCACGTATAGTCGAGCTTGACCGAATGCTGGTGAGCCAAAGCGGCAAGATTGACGCCAAAGGATTGTTTACTTTGTTCGACCAGGCTCAGCAGCAACGGAAGCAACAGGACCGACCCGACAGGGCCGATACATTGAATAAACAGGAATTGTCCCTCGAACGGACTGTATCCGACATTGTCGAAGCAATTATCGAGGCAAAGTCCGTGCCGCCGACCGCCAACTTGATCACTTGGGGACTCACATCCATCGACGCCATTCGGGTCGTCGCAGAAACCCGTAAACATTTTCCGGACCATGACCTCTCGTCCCTGACCGTAGCCGTGATACTACGTGACCCTAGCATCATGTCCATTGTTGCGCACATCAGCAGAACCGGAAAAGTTCTTCCCACCCAAGCTCGTCCGTGCGAAGGCCATGCGCTCGGCACTTACCAAACATCTATCGGTGAACTCTGTGTGTCTCGAATGTCGTCCTTTCAAGAGAGCATCTTCCATGCACACGTACACGGGAGCCCGACGGCTTACAACTGCCCTTACGGTTTCCTTATCCCGACGGTCATGGACGATACAGCGTTGTTGACGGCCTTGCGGCTCATGGTGGATGGACATTCCGAGCTTCGTACCACATTTTCCCATGCTGGAGAGAGAGCAGAGTTCGCGGATCTCGCTGGACTTCTGCAGATTGTCCATCCGGCTGGATTTCCCCTGTCTTTCATCTCCACAAGCAGTTCTGCTGGCGGAGCAGTGTCTGTCGAGCGGGGTATGGAAATGATCATGAACAACAACCGAGTGGCATTCGACCTGTGCAATGGACCGATCTTTCGCGGCTGGGCGGTTCGCGTTCTAGACAATACGAAAGAAGCCTCAACGCTGCTCTATCTTAACTTCCATCACATTATCGTCGATGACTGGACCATTGACCTGTTACTTCGCGAGCTGCTGGAACTGTACGCGGGACTGATCGCCGGCAGAACACCTAGGGTCACCGGGGCGGAATTTGGCTACCTTGACTACACCGATCATCAGCTTGCAGACCTGGATGCAACCCGCATGGATCTATCAAAGTGGTGGACGGGGGTTTTCAATGATCAGCAACTGGTTCCACTCGAAGTCTGCCAGCCAGATGCTTTTCAAGCCGAATCTGACATCAGCATTGACGTGGAGACCGAATGCCGTGTAGAGCAGTTTGTGTTGGACCGAAATGTGGCGACCGAGTTCTTTGGAAACTGCCAGGACAGGGGCGTCACCAAATTTGTTGCTGCCATGTCCTTGGTGACAGTATTGCTTTCCCGGTGAGTTCGCTCGCGTGTAATGTAAGCTAAGGGTGAAAATTAAGCTGCTTTGTTGTGTTTCAGGTACACCTCTCGGAAAGAGTTTGCGCTCTGCACAGCAACCTCGCAACGCACAGTTCACCCGCAAACCTCGTCGGTCCTAGGTTATTGCATCAACGTTGTTCCCGTGCCGGTCACTGTGAGACCTGAGCAGTGTTTCTCCGATGTGCTTCAGCTGACAGCACAAACCGTTGCCGAATCGCAAGCATATGGCGCGCTACCATTCGAGGACATCAAATCTGCCTTGAACCGCCGGTTCGCTTCGAACGATGCGATTTCTACCGCCTTCCCGATCATGTTTACATATGCGTCGACTTCAAAGTGGCCTTTGCAGGCCGAGCCTCTGATCGTTCCGCGTCAAGGGCGCCGCTTCGACCTCATCATCACATTGATCGACGACAAAGTGAAGCCGTCATTTCAGTTCGACTACCACGTTGAGCTCTTCCCGCGACCTTTTATCGCCATGATGGCAACTCACTTGGAACAGTTGATGCGCTCCTGCGCGAAATCTGCCATGCAAAGCGTTCCCGTACGCGCACTTTCCTTCATGCCTGCCGCTCAGGACGAGCTCATTACGCAAAGCTGGTGCTCACCAAGGGTGCCGCCATGCGATCTGCAACAGGACGGGACCCTCTTGCACCAGCTCGTGGAACAGCAGGCGCTGAAGAGTCCCGATTCCATTGCTGTGCAGCAGCTAGATGGTCTGAAGGTGACTTACGGCGAGCTGGATCGGCAGGTAAATTTCGATGGCGCTTTCTTCGCTACATTAATCTTTCCTCACTCGAGCTGATCAATGATACTTTGCGGGAATTAGGCGAATGTGCTGGCGCGCCGTATTCGATCAGTTCTCGAATTCCCTTCAGGAAATGTTACGGTAGGTATCTTCATGCAGAAGAGTTCGAGAGAGATCGTGTCCAAGCTCGCGATCTGCAAGGCTTCCTGCGCATTTGTTCCGATCGATCCTGCTCAGCCGATCGCAAGGAACTTGGTCGTCGTCGCCGAGACCCAAGTCCGACTGATTCTGACGGACGCGGACCTCGCCGACATGCTGACAGAGCAGGTCTCGACGGTGGACCCCTCGGTGAAAGTACTGGCGGTGGAGTTCTCCGATGCCGATTTTACCGAAAGCGATCGCCCTTTGGAAACCTTAATCGACTCTGAAGCGCTCGCATATGTGATATGCACATCCGGCACGACGGGAAACCCCAAGGCCGTAGCAGTGCCTCACCGAGCAGTGGTAGCGTTTGTTCGGTCCTTTGCGCCGGCGTACAGTTGCTCTGGCGGAGCCAAGGTTCTTCAGTTCTCCAACGTCACTTTCGATGTCTCCATCGGTGACATCTTCATGACATTGGCGCACGGGGCCACGCTGTGCGTTGCCCCTCACGACCGCCTTATCTCGGACATTGGCGGAACCGTCCACGCTTTGCAGTGCAGCCATATTATCGCGACGCCGACTGTTCTGGAGGTTCTGGACCCTTCCGCTGTGCCATCCGTTCGCAGAGTTCTTTGCGGAGGAGAGTCCATCTCGACTACCGTGCGCAACACCTGGGCAAGCCGCGTCTCGCTCTTTAACGTTTACGGTCCCACCGAGGCCGCCATTTGGGCGACCTGGCGAGAGATCGGACCCGACGAAACGTCCGCCGCTCTTTTGAAATCCATCGGCGTCGCCTCAGCGTCGGTGTCGACGTTCGTCCTGGCTCCTGATGGCGGACTGCTGCCCCCAGGGGTTGACGGCGAACTGTATCTGGGGACCCAACGCGGGTTTTCTCAGCTAGCGAAAGGATACCTCGGACGACATGAAGAGACGGAAAGAGCGTTTATCAAGCACCCACGGTTTGGGTCCCTTTACAAGACTGGTAAGAGACTTGACAGGATAATATTAGCAGGTTCAGCTGGACCAGGACTAGTTACGCTGCATTCTCTCCGCGCAGGCGACGTTGCTTGTTTGCATCAAGATGGCCATATTCTTGCTCGAGGCCGGCAAGACTCTCAAGTGAAGATCAGGGGCATCCGCATGGAGCTCTCGGAAATAAATCACGTCGTTCAAGAAGCGGCACAAGGGACCATTTCGTATACTGCCGCAGTCCCTTTCAACGGCGCCATGTCATTGGTGACATTTGTCAGCATGCCAGGATTCGCTTCTGAGGAAACGCATCCGGATTCCCCCGATCTCGTACTGTGGTTAAGCGAGGAAGTTCGCGGTAAGTTGCGAACTCTCAACGAAGCCGCTGTGCAACGCTTGCCTTCACAGATGATTCCACAATACTGGCTGCCGGTGGCGGAACTGCCTAAGAGCACGGCTGGAAAGTTGGACGGAAAGCGTCTCAAACTGCTGGCGAGCAAGATGCCGGCCGACTTCATCCAGCAGTACTCGATGCTGAGTGAGCCTCAAGAGCTGTCGGTCGAAGATCTCGCCGCTTCTGAGGTCATCATTGCCAGCGCGCTGTACTCCACTCTCCGTCAAGCTTGGGCGGAAGCTCTGTCCCTCCCGGTTAATGCGATCCGCCCGAACGCTAGCTTTCTCGCTCACGGTGGGAACAGCATCTCCGCAATCCGCATGTGCTCGGCGGCCGCCGCAGCGGGCATTAGGGGCCTGACGATCAAGATGGTGTACAGCTACAAGACCCTCGTCGCTTTGTGCAAAGAAGTACAGCGCTGCGAGAATGAGCGCCAGATGAAGGTCACCCAAGGGACATCTGGGAGCGCTTCAGTCGCCGTTTTGCCGGATCAGCAAGCCCTGATCGAGAGATCGGCCGGGCATGTCAACGCTTACAACCACGGTGTCCACATGCTGTTGCAGCGCCCGGTCACAGTCGACCAGTTTACAACAGCTATCAGGGCACTGACGGACCACCATCCACTGCTTCGATGCTCCTTTGCTCCTGGTCAATCCAGCAAGTGGACACAGCAAGTGCGTTCGATGCTTGAAGGCGTCCCGGTTTCTGCAACCGTGGCCGGGCCGAGAGAGGTTTTGCGTCGAGCCGACGATCTCAAAGAAAGCATTAATGTTCAAGATGGCCTCGTATTCGCAGCCGGGCTGTACACGGTCCCAAAAGACCAACAACATCTCGTGCTCGTTGCGCATGACCTGGTCGCGGACGCTAGCTCCTGGCATATCATTCTTGAGGATTTGGAGACTCTGCTAGACGGAGGAGCCCTTTCTCCTGTCCCGTTGTTTGAGCAATGGGCGTGTGGTCAGCGTACATCTCGCTTCATCGCACCGGCGGAGCCGATCAAGGTCGACAAGTTCAGTTTGGAGGAGGACGCGCCACACCTTCGCAGAACCAAGAGCTTGACGGTGGACTCTGCTGAGCGCTTGGCATTGGCAGAAGTACCGCGAAAATATTCCAAGATCGGACTCGCGGAAGCCCTTCTTGGCAGCTTTCTGCAAGCCTACAAAGCCGAAGAGTCGGAAAACGAGATATCCCTCACTTCTCAAACGAGTGGCCGCCACTTTGAAACTTGTCAAGGCGAGACAGATTTCGCTCGTGTTGTTGGTCCATTTGCAGTCGAGCGTCCTCTCTCGATCGAGCTGCGTCAGGGTGTCGACACCCTCATGCTGGTGAACCAAGTTTGCACTCGACGAAAGCAGGAGTTTACTGGCATGCGTACGCCGGAAGCTCGATTCTCCTTTTTCGAAGGCGACCTTTCAACAACCAAGCTTTTCCGACCCGTAAAAGGCGGGTGGCTTGAGAACAGCGAAGCCAGATGCCCCATTCTCGAAATCGTGGCGCAAGATACAGGGGCCAACCTCCGTCTTGTGAGTCTCTTGCGTTGACGTCTCTCTGCAACGCTTCCACTAATGCCTTGCCCGTATCCGCAGACGATTTCTTACAGTGACGAGCTTCATGCAGGGTCGCTCATTACAAACTTGCTTGGTGACTGGAAGCGCAACATCCTTGCTCTGGCCTCGCAGGCGGTGGCAGCGCATCCGTCCCTCGACCAGACCCTTCTCTCGACCTGGAAGGCATGCTGCTGGGATGACTCCGTTAAGCCGGAGTTGCAGAAACTTGACGTGGACCCCGCCTGTGTTGATCGAGTTTACCCGACCACCTCGCTTCAGACTTCGATGCTCCTGCAAAGCTTGGAAAAACCGGGCGCCTACTGCAGCCAGCTGATAGGGACTGCTCAAGGCACCTTGAATGTACCGCGCTTTGTCGACGCATGGTGCACAGTCATGCGCTCCAACGACATCTTCCAGACGGTCTTTGTCCCGATCGTCTCTGGCGGTCTTGTCTCTTTCGTTCACGTTCGGCTTCAGGATAGTGCAGACTTTGCGTTCCCCATTCGCGTCGACGAAGATGCAGACGGTTCGAAGGAGGCAGTGGAGCGCTTTTGCAAATCGCAAGCTACCCACTGTCTGAAGTGGGGCAAATTGCCGTGGAGCCTCACCATTCACGGCAAGCCTGGCGGAGAATGCCGTTTCTCGCTACTCATTCACCACGCCATCATGGATGGGACTTCTCTTGCTCTTCTGTTCCGCCAGGTCAGCAGCGCATATCAGGGTGAGTCGGTCATGCGGAGCCCCAGCTTCTGCACATACGTGGCCCATATGATGGAGCGGAATACTATCGAAAGTCAAGCGTACTGGAAGACGACTCTGGAAGGCGCGACGGACTCCGAAGGTCCCTTGATGACTCCTTCCGTTCCTCTGAACGCATCGCTTCGAACAAACGGCGTGGTCACGAAGCAGTGTGATACGGCTCTCTTCGAGAAGTTGTCAAAGCTGGCACGAGACGCAGACTGCACGCTTTCGAACGTCATGCAGTCCGCCTGGGCTTATCTGATCTCACGCTACACAAACCGCACGGACGTTTCCTTCGGCCTGACGGTCTCCGGCCGCGAGGGGTCCGAATTGCTTGGCCTGGAATCAATCTGCGGTCCGTGCATCAACACGGTCCCTGTGCGATGCACCTTAAACGAAACCGAGAGCGCCCTGCAACTTATGACACGCGTGCAGCGCGACGCTGAAGAGCGACTCGAACACCAGACACTCCCCTTGACTGAGATTCTGCAGACTGCTGGAGCGAGCGGACAGCTCTTCTCGACATTGGTCGTCCATGAAAATCAAGAGGGACTGGGGACCGTCTCGCTCGGTAAAGACGCTGCTCTTGCGGACCTCTACGGATTCGCATCAACGGAGTATCCTCTCTCAATCATCTTGGAAGAGCAGGATTTGGCGATGACGGTGCAGTTCAAATTCGCGGAGAGCGCGTACCACAGAGGAGACGTACAACGCCTCGCTGGTCATTACCTGAACGTGGTGCGATGGATGGCCGAAGACCCGACGGCTTTGCTCCAGACGTGCCCGCTGCTCTCCAGCCTGGAAGTCGACGGGATTTGCAACCACGCCCTTGGGCGTGGGGAGACACTTTCAGACTATTGCACCACTCTCACGCAGCTTTTCCAAGCGCGGGTCGCGTCCAACCCGCACGACGTCGCGCTCATGACGGCAACTGGAAACTTGACTTATGACCAGCTGAACCACAAAGTACGAGGATAGGCTTGCGCTTCCTTCCTACCCTTTCAGCGTGTTTAATCGGGTTTTCTTTCTTGCAGGCAAACTGTGTTGCCCAAACCCTGTGGCAGGAAAATGTGATCAGCGGATCGAACGTTCCCTTGCTTTGCGAACGATCAGCAGAAACAATTATCGGCATGCTGGGAATCATGAAAGCAGGCTCGGCGTACGTGCCGCTTGACCCCGAAGCCCCAGATTCCCGCAACTTGGATATTATCCAACGGGTCGGCGGCGCCGTGGTCCTGGCGACAGAGACATTCTGGCCGCGCTTCTCTGCGGCTGTGAAGTTTTCCAAGGCGTTCAACAAAATGGTCTCCTCGCCGGTCGAAGAGATGGATCATGCAACTCCGGATGGGCTTGCTTACGTTTTATTCACTAGCGGAAGCACAGGTGAGAAAGGGTTTTGCTCTTACACACCCGGATGTCCTTCAATTCACAGTGCACATTCTTTTAAGGTGTTCCGAAAGGCTGTATGTTGAGCCACCGCTCCGTGGCAAACGCCTGCCTCCGCGCTTCCGCCGCATATAGCTACGAGCGGACGTCGCGGGTTTTGCTCTCGGCTAGCTATCTCTTCGATGCAGCGGTCATCGACATATTCGGGTCGTTGCTAGCGGGTGGGACTCTCTGTATTCCAACCAAGGATGAGATCCTCACTAGTGTGACGGAGGTTATGATGAGGCTGGACATCACGCACGCTCACATGACGCCATCGATGATCAATCTCATGCGGCCACAGGATGTACCTGCATCGCTCCGCGTGCTTGTGTCGGGTGGAGAGAAGATGACGCGAGCCCTCCGCGACGCTTGGGCACAGAAGATCAGCCTCTTTGACGGATACGGTAAGATTAACGCAAGCGTATGCCCAGTCGCCGGAATCTGATGCTAATCTTTGATACACGCAGGACCGACTGAGTGCGCTGTTCAGGTTTGCACCACGCGGATGGAGGCAGACACCGCTCCAGGAGTGGTGACCAGACCCCTGGCCAACAATGAGCTCTTTGTCATGGATTCTCGGGGACGACTTGTCCCCCCCGGAGTGTCGGCAGAGCTCTGTGTAGGAGGCCCACAGCTGTTTGAGGGCTATGTCGGCCATCCCGAAGCTACGGCCAATGCCTTCACAGCGCATCCGCTTCGAGGCGACAAACTCGTCTATCGCACGGGTAAGCGTCACTTGCGTCCCATTCAGGAAAGGTGCTGTTCACTGATTAAGCACTATCATCAGGTGATTTGGCTATGTACTTGCCAAGCGGCTGCATCACGCTTCAAGGCCGTAACGACAATCAGATCAAATGGGCGGGCCAGAGACTGGAGGTCGGGGAGATCGAGCAAGTAATTCGGAAGCAGTCTTCGCCAGCTCTTCTGGACTGCGCGGTGGTGTTGCGATCGGAGAACTCGACCACTTTCCTCACCGCCTTTGTGGTGTTCGAGTCAACGGTCGACCAGAAGAGCCATATCGCTGATGTTCGCAACGCTTGCAAGGAAGCGTTGCCGTCCCGTCTCTTGCCGACTCATTTCATTTCCCTTCCGTCCCTTCCCCGCCTCGTCAGTGGGAAGACAGATCGCAAAACTCTGATCAACATGCCCCTCCCAAAAGCAAGCGACTCTAATTGTTCGCGTGAAGAGCCAACTGGAGTCGAAGCACGCGTTCTGACGATCGTTGAGGTTCTCCTGCCCGGAAAAAAGCTGGAATTGGATGACAGCCTTCGCGCTACGGGGATGCATTCGCTTGCGTGGATGAATCTGACTGCCTCCATCAACCGCGAGTTCAAATGCGCCGCCACTTTTACAACCATGACGAGCCTCGACAGCGTGAAACAAATTGCGATGCACATCAAGCGCAATGCCACAACCGGCAACCAGGCAGAAAGACAAGGCTCAAAGACTGAGGATGCTTTGATGAAGATGATACGTCCGCTAGTGTCCAAGAGCCTTACTCCTGCCGATTCTCTCCAGGCATGCGGGATGTCTTCACTCGCGCTTATGGGGCTACGCGCGGCAGTGCAGCATCAATTTGGAACGCAAATTCTCTTCTCGGACCTGATTCGTTTGGACACCGTCTGCAAGCTCGCCGAATGGATTGAGCAGCAAGAGCATATCCACGTCAGAGAAACTCCGCTGTGTCCGGCTCGCTTCGTCATTGGCGAGGAAAAAGCCAAGGCTTCAGTCTCGCAAGCGCGCATCTGGATGGGCCAGGAGGAGCTGCAAGACAACACCTACAGCCTGAGCAGAGTCTTGAGATTCAAGAAAGTACAGGGCGGAGCGACCAGGATCCTGCAAGCCATGACCAAGTTGATCGAGTTTTCAAGTGAGCTCCGAACGACTTTTAAATGGAACTCTACCACGCACGAGCTATGGCAGCATGTCCATGCCCCTAATGCAAGCGCTACCGACGACGTGAAGCTTTATCCAACCCGCTCTTTCACCACCGAAGAGTTTTTCGAGATCTGCACACAGGATCACAAGAGACCTTTTATTCTCAGCGCTGGACCCTTGTTCCGCGCCAAGGTTCTGTCGTTGGCAGACGACGGCGCGATTGTCTATTTGAATGTTCACCATGTCATTATAGACGAGTGGTCCTTCGGCACGCTACTCAAGAGACTTTCCGAACTGTGCTCTCACAACATGCCCGAAAGCCCGTACAGCCAGGACTTGGATTCGTGCCGCTGGGCGGAGGAAAATCTTTATGGCGAAAGCCAGAAGCAGGTCCAGAATTGGCAACGGAATCTGCAAAGTGTCCCGGCCTTGGAATTTGCAGGACAGATGCCGCATTGCGAAACTGCATTGGTTGCAGGTCATCGCAAGTACAGCGTTGATCAGGCCACCCTGAACAGCTTTGCGTCTATCGGTCAAGCGCTGGGCTTATCTCGATTCTCCTGTTTCCTGGCCGCGTTCCAGCTTGTATCTCATCGGTAAGTTGTCTGCATCGAAAAGCTTCTTCGATGTCGAGTCTCAACTCGGTTTCATGCAGCTTCGCCAATACGTCGGACCTCGCTCTCCTCGTTCCGATATCCACCCGGCCGTTCTATCCATCCGCAGCTGATGCGCTGGGCTCCTACGTCAACACGGTCCTCGTCAGATCGCAGCTTAACGACGATCAGGCTTTGGAGGACTTCCTTTGCAAGACCGGAGAGAGCGTCCATTTCGCCATGGCCAACTCACTGGCTCCACTGAACGAGGTACTGGCAGAGGCGAAGCTCAAGCTGGAGAACCACTCTTTGATGTTCTATTACAACAACGGAGGTGACGACACAACGATTTCTGCGCTGCAAGACATCACGGACTCGTGTCAATTTGCGTCCGGCGCGCCCGTATTTGACATGACTGTGGGCCTCGTTGAGGTCAGCGGAGTATCCGAGATCCGAATTGAATTCGACCAAACCAAGTTTAGCGAGGCTTTTATTGACGCCATTGCAGCCAGCTACTCGACTCTTCTCTCGGAAGCGGCGCGTTCACAGCAGACCTTGGCTTCACGAGTTTCGATCCTCCCGCAACCAGAGATTCAGAGATTATTGCGTGCCGGAAACGCAACTGAAGAACCACCAGCCACGCAGACTCTGATCCACAAGCGATTTGAAGCAATTTGCGCTAGACATCCTTCGGCTGTGGCGATTGACTATCTAGGTGTCACGTACACTCGGAAGCAAATCACATACGCCGAGCTCAACACTCTGGCCGACAAGCTCGCTTCTCACCTTCAAAGGAAGCACGCCATTCGCAGGCGCGCGAAGGTCGGAGTCTTGTTCGACAAGACTCCTGAGCTGGTCATCTCGGTGTTGGCAGTCGCGAAACTGGGCGCTATTTACGTTCCGATGACCGAGAAGGCGGGCACCGAGCGTTTGAACTACATTGCCGAAACGGCTCAGGTCGCCACGGTTCTGGCAGGTAGCAAGATGAATACGGATGAATACGACTTCCCTGTGATGACAGTCGCCCTTGAAGAGGTCGCCATGCTGCCAGAACCAGAGGAGCTTACAAAGGACTCTCATTTTAAGGATGTGCTTTACATTATCTTCACGAGCGGGTAAGGAAGAAAAGAATGAACACCATTCAAGCTTCCATCGAGCTCATCAGTTTCATGTTACAGCACGACCGGCCGCCCTAAAGGTGCACAGGTCTCTCATGGCGCTGTGGCGTCCGCTGTAACTTCCTCGATCCCGCTGTACACTCTGGGAGTCGGCGTCCGCCTGCTCGCCGTTTCAGCATTTACGTTTGACGATGCGCAGATGGACTTCTGGGCTACTCTTTCATCTGGAACCACCATGTGTCTCGCAGTTACCGAGCTGCTGCATGACAATCTGCCCAAGGTGGCCAGGGAGATGCGCCCTGATGTAGCTTCGCTCACAACCTCGTTGGCATCGGTGTACACGCATGCAATCGACTTTCCCAGTCTTCGAATCTTGGCAACAGGCGGTGAGGCGATGACCACAGCCATCAAGGAAAGGTGGGCTCCCACCTGCCGCGTGCTGAACTTCTACGGTCCCACGGAAGCAGCGTGTCAATGGTGAGTACCGCTTTACCCGGGTCTGAGCTCTCGGACAATTATTGAATCTTCTGCATCATTGTAGCATTCACAATGAACTAGACCCTACGGGAGATGTCTCGATCATTGGGCACCCCATGGCATCGGCGAGTGCTTTCATCCTTGACCGCTGGGGCAACCTTTCGCCGTATGGCTCCATCGGAGAGCTTTCGATTGGAGGCGGTCAACTTTTTGAAGGCTATATCAATGACATCAAGAAAACTGCAGCAGCATTCATCATTCACCCACTGAATGAACAAGTAAAGCTTTACCGGACCGGTGATTTTTCGCAATTCGTGAACGAGGACAAGATCAGATATCACGGAAGGCGAGACACCCAGATTCAACTGCGCGGAATCAGACTGGAGATCGAGGAGGTTGAACGAGGATTGGCAACCATCCCTGGCCTAAAGAATGTCATTGTCGCGCCACATGAGACTGGACCCGGACGTGCGGACTATCTGGTTGCTTTCTACCTTCTGGAAGATCCTGCGGCTATTCCTGTTCCGACTGCAGCAGCCCTTGCAAAACTTGCAGAGTCCGCGGTACCGAAGTACATGCTCCCCCGAAGGTGGATCGAGCTGAACATTTTGCCCTTGACGATAAATGGCAAAGCCGACAGACGTGTTCTGGCCGCAATGATTGAGCAAGTCTCATCGGCGGAGCCATGTGCTGCCGTAGAAAAGTCTCAGCCCGGAAATGCCACAGAAGAAGTTTTCCATCGAGCTGCCTGCGAGATTTTGGAAACCGACATCGACCTGGACATGAACATTTTTGAAGCCGGGCTTGATTCATTCGCTGCCATCAGGCTTCTCTCGGATGTTCGCAAGTCATTCCCGACCTGCAACATCAAGTTGAAAGACCTCATCTCGCGGCCAACCTTGCGAGCGCTGGCTGCTATGGTTTCCGCAACGGAGTCTCAGGGCCATGAGATTTCTACGCTCTCGGAGGACCTGGCTGCCGCTCCGAAACTTGAATCCTACCTGGCCACCGCTACCCAGGCGCGGTTCTTCTTCGCACAGGAGATGCTCGGAGACGGAACGTACAACTTGCCGGTGTTGCTGAAAACAAGGAATCTGGATTCGAAAAAGTTCCTGGACGGTCTCGGCGGTCTAAAAAAGAAAGAGAGAGCATTGCGCACACACTTTATCGCGGACGGCGCGGTGGTTACCCAGATCATCACGCCCGACATTGAATTGGAGCTCCCACTAACGTTCCGGGATCTTTCGCCCAAAACAGAGGAGGAAGCCATGGCTGAGATCCTCTCCTTTGTGCAAGAAGACGCCGCGAAGCCGTTTTTCCTGGACACTGCACCCCTGATTCGGGGTGCTGCATTTGAGCTTGCATCAGGCGAGCAGCTCATATACCTGAATCAGCACCACATCATCGCAGACGCGGTCTCAGTGGAAAGACTGATTCAGAGGATAGTCGCCGCTTGTCGCAAGACCGCCGACTGTGCGCCATCGCATCCGCTGCTCATTCAAATCGACGAGAGGGATTTCATCGATTATTCATACGCCCTGTCCCAGAAAAGCGAGAACTCCCAACGTATGATCTTTTTCGAGGAAATGCTCGACTCAGTAAACGTTTTCTCGCTTGCCGGTTACAGCCGGAAGGCCCCTGTATGCAAGGGCAAGCGAGCGCCTGCTGTCTATTTTACAAAAGTAGTGCAATACAGTGACGCACTCGCGACCATGGGCGCCCGTCAAGGAGTGACGGAGTTCGGGAGGTGGCTGGCTATAGTGAAGGTGCTCATGCACAGGTAAGCGCATTTTTTTATATAGGCTGACAAACATAAGACTAAACCGTTGAAAAAACAGATACACTGGAGATTCGAATTCGACTATTCTGTTGCCAGTATCTCAGCGCAATTCCGCTGCTACCGCGGATATGCTCGGCTGCTTCGTCAACAGTTTGCCCGTTCGAAATGGGATATCCGAGTCCGACACCTTCATGGACACTCTGTCTACTAGCATGCACGACATCTTCAGCATTGTGGACCACGCAGACGTCGCGCTCGAGGATGTAATGAAGGCTTTGAAGCTTACCTGGGACCACTTTGGCGTGATGTTTGTCTTCGAGGAGGACGGGCGAGGGTCATCGGAGGATTACGAGATGATAGATCTCGACTTGGAGGCGGAAAAGTCTCGTGCCAAGTTCCCTGTTACCATCTTCATCAAACTTCTGGGCAGCCAAACGGCCCGTATCAGCGTGGAAGGAGACCCGTCCATCATTCCGATCGCTTTCCTCAAGCGCATTCCCGGTCATCTCGCGGAGCTCGTGGTCTCGCTCTCTTCTGAAGATCGGGCATTGCTTCCTGTGGATGCGCTTAACATCGTGACGAAAGCGGAAGTCGACGATATGACCACTAACTGGGCGTCAAAGCTTGAGGCCCCTCAGCAGCGGATGCTTGTTCCTCAACTTTTCGAGATGAAGGTCAAGGCTACACCTGACGCCGTGGCATGTTTGTTCGAAGGCGAAGCCCAAATAACCTACCAAGATCTGTATCAGAAGGTAAGTTTTGCTCCCATCTTTGCAAGTAGTGTCGTCTCCTAAATCGCAGTTTCGCATTAGGCCTCTCAAGTTGCTAAAACCCTCGGGGAAGCTGGGGTCGGTCCTGACGTCAAAGTGGGACTTTTCCTGGACGCAGGCTTTGACCGTGTTGCTGCCATTCTCGGGGTCGGGTTGGCCGGCGGTTGTTATGTTACGTTGGATCTCAAGGCGCCCATCGATCGAAACAAGTTCATCATGGAAGACAGCGGATGTGCGATCTTGATAACGAGCTCCGATTTGCGAGCTACGTGGTCAGAGTCCATGACTGCCACTCTTTTGCTGATCGAGGACTGCATTTGCCGTGAAGCAAAGACGTCTTTGAACCGGCCTCTTGGCGTAACCCTGCGTAGGGCCTCCGGAGATGATCTTGCCTATATCATCTATACAAGTGGATCTACTGGTAAGCGAGCGGCGAGCATAGCATCAAGCGCAAACTTGAAGACTTATCACAACACACGCGCGGTACAGGCAAGCCAAAGGGAGTTCAAATCTCGCACGCTTCTCTTCTCGCCTCAGTCGGTGAACACGTCAAGGTCTATGAGCTGGTCCCCTCGTCTCGCGTGCTGCAATTCGCACCCTGGACGTTTGATGTTTCTGTTATGGATTTCATGGCTACATTGACTGCAGGTGCCACCCTCTGTCTCGGCACACGGGACTACCTTCTGAACGACTTGGGAAAGGTGATCCAAGACATGCAAGTGACTCACATAGCCACGACGCCCACGGTCATTAGCTGCGTAGATCCTTATGAGGTCCCGAGTCTCCGCCTGCTGGCTATCGGTGGCGAACCCATGACAGCCACTGTTCGCGATACCTGGAGCCGACGCTGCAAGTTGAAGAACGTGTACGGTCCCACGGAATGTACGGTTAATGTGTAAGTGAACTCGAACTCGAAGCATAATGGAGGTCTTGAAGTATCGCTAAGTCGTGTCTCCAGCGTATCCAAGGAAATGAGGTTTGACACGCCGATCGGCATTATTGGCCGACCTTTCGGTACCGTGGAGGCCCACCTGCTCGACCGCCACTTCCAACCGGTTCCTATCGGATGCGTGGGCCACCTGGTTTTCTCTGGGCCACAAGTCAGCAGCAGAGGCTACTTGAACAGGCCAGAGCAGAAAGCTTTCACCGCTCACCCGGTTACAGGAGAGCGCCTGTATCTCACAGGTATGTGCGCGGGAAAGAAGCTTGCGAAGACTTGACCGCCCATCATAAACTTATTTGTGACTAGGCGACAAGGCCAGATTCGAAGAGAGCGGCGATATCATCTGTCTTGGCCGTTATGACTCCCAAGTAAAACTGAGAGGCATCCGGATTGAGCTCGAGGAACTCAACTGTCAGGCTGCTACTCACAAAGACGTCGAAGCGGCGACAACCTTGCTGTTGAAGACGAAATCGGGAACGGACGTCTTAGTACTTTTCTTGGTGCCCAGCAAGTGTTTCATCTCAGCCGAGAGCGAGGATCTAGTTCTTCCAATTGAGAAGGATTCCAAGATGCGGGAACTGCTGACAGATGTACGAGGGCATCTTGAGGCAAGTCTGCCGAAAGCTTACGTCCCAAGCACCTTCATCGCCGTCCGTCAACTTCCCATGAACCGAAACGGCAAGGTCGATAAGCCCTCGCTTGGAGCGCTTTACGGAGCTTTGGAGAGTTCGTCTCTGTCTCTCTATTCTGGCCTGCAAGAAGCAAGCGGGCCTGGGTCAGGAACAGACAGCAGACCGGCGACGCCGCGCGAGCAGAAACTCGCTGCCGCATGGTCACGTATCCTGGATGTGCCCGAATCTGACCTTGCCGTCACTGATCAGTTCTTTTCGCGCGGCGGAGACTCGATATCTGCGGTTCGGATGTGCGCACTTCTTCGCCAACAGGGCTGGAAAATAACGGTCAACCAAGTCTACGACAATCCGGTTCTGGGCGACCTTGCCAAGATAGGGCAGACTTCGAGCGAGGTTCATATTCCGACAAATTCTTGTTCCGACAATCCCGTGGGTACCGTGCAGCCGACGTCCACTATGCAGTGGCTGTTCGATCAGAATCTGGCCAATATTAACTGGTACAACCAAAGCAAGCGGGTCGTGCTTAAGAAAACGTGGACCGCTAGTGCCATCAAGGCCGCGTGGAAAACCGTCGTGGAACATCATGATATACTCCGACTTATGGCCACTGATGGCGAATCTTGGAGCTTGCGCGTCTCTCCCGCATCGACCGCTTCGAGTCACTTCAGCTTTGCGAGCAAAACTTATCAGGAAGAGTCCGATCTCCTGGCTCTCATTTCTGACGCGCAATCCAACCTAAACATCAGCAACGGCCTCAACACCTCTGTGATGTTCCTGACCCTTGGCAATGGCAGCTCTGAACTCTTCGTGTGCGCCAATCATTTGGTCTGTGACGTCGTTTCCTGGGGCATTTTGCTTCAGGACTTCGAGTCGGCGCTTCTAGGGAAATCTCTTGGATCCAAGACCACTTCTTACAAACGCTGGGCATCCAGTATCAAGCCAGCTCTTCAGGAGCAAAAGAAGAACTACGTGAAACAAACGAGCAAGGATCTCGGCCTCGCTGCGGGCACTTACAGCTCGTGCACGTTCTCAGAAGTCGTGCTTTCCGATTCCGATACTGCCGATCTTCTGACTATTTCCAATGAGATGTTCCGAACCGAGACGGTGGATCTGCTTCTGGCTGCCCTGCTGCAGGCTTGGCACTTATGGACAGGGCGCTCGAAATTGCCAATTGTCTTCGAATCTCACGGCCGACATGTTGAGGACGACAGTGTTGAGACTGACAGAACGGTCGGCTGGTTCACCAATATGTTCGAGATCGAGTTCAACCTGCCACTGGAAAGCAACGACCCTCTGCAGCTTGCTATCGTTGCCGCCAAAGATGCCAGGCGGACGAAGGGATATCGCTGCACTTTGTTTGAAAAGCCTTCGCCTCTTTCATTGGCCACTTTCAACTACATTGGCCAGGTAGGATCGGCAGGTGGCCAGAAATCGCTCC
The DNA here is from genome assembly GCA_027596035.1 of Thoreauomyces humboldtii. Taxonomy (NCBI): domain Eukaryota; kingdom Fungi; phylum Chytridiomycota; class Chytridiomycetes; order Spizellomycetales; family Powellomycetaceae; genus Thoreauomyces; species Thoreauomyces humboldtii. The sequence continues at coordinate 19,447 of JADGJA010000121.1, forward strand.
TTGTTCCCGCAAATCGCAGCGCGGCCGAGCGGAACTTGGACATTTGTCCCCAGAACGCTAGAAACGCTGTGCTCGAGTTTGGATGCGGAGTGGAAAACGGTCGTATGATGCTGGTATGAAAAGTCGCGTATGTTGATGTGTCCCTCTTATATTTGTGTAACGCGTGTCTTTATCGTTACCAGGATATAGCCTATGATCAAGAGACTGGTGCCGGTGTCCCCGAACTTGCCTCACTTTGGGGCAGCGCACTACGGAATGTGATCGCATACTGCCGACAAGGCAGAGGATCGTACCTCCTCACTCCCAGCGACCTCAACCTGGTCAAGATCAATGTGTCGGGACTAGAGAGTCTGCGGTGCGATCTTCTCCGCTCGCACAACATCGCCTTCAACTCTGTGGAGGACGTTCTACCCTGTACGGACATGCAGGCAGCAATGGTCCTCGCGAGCGAGCAGGATGGGTCGTCGTATATCGAAACCTACGAGTATGTCCTGCCGAAGCATTGCGACGTGGACCGGCTGAAGCAAGCGTGGCACACCGTTGTGGAACGGCACAGTATTCTGCGGACAGTTTTCGTGATGGCAGACCCGTCTTGGAACGTCACAGACTCTATACTGCTGCAGATTGTTCTGAAGTCCGCGCCTTTGCTGATCCTGAGCAAGGACCAACAAGAAGCGGCTTCATTTGGCTTGGGTTGCCCCCTAATGTCCGTTGCTTTTGGAGGCGCGAAATCAAACGCGCGGATGTTCTGGAAGATTCATCATGCTTTGATTGACGGCTGGGGATCTACCCTAGTCATGCAGGAACTCGAGTCCGCATACGCGAGGACCGAAAGAATGACCGAATTGGTTCCGTTCAAGACATATCTGACATACGTTCGAACGCTGGACGAAGGCGACGCTCGGTCATACTGGAAGAAGTCGTTGGAAGGGGCTGAGCCAACCCTGCTTCTCGATCAAACTCGGAATCTGAGTGCTCCAGCCGGTCAAGAGTGCCCGGAGCACTACGAGGTTCAGAGGAGCTTCCAGGGCTGCAGCGCGGAAGATATGGCGAAGCTTGCCCGGAAATACGGCATCACAGCGTCCAGCATTGTGCGTGCGGCTTGGGCACTGACCCTCAGCCGCTTCACAGACACCAAGGATGTCACCTTCGGCGTCACTGTCTCCGGAAGGAACGCCGACCTGCCAGGAATCGAGCACATCGTCGGCCCACTGATCAACACGGTTCCCTTCCGGGTTAGCGTCAACGAACAGGCGACAACGGAGGAGTTCCTTCATTCCGTCAACGACAAGTCTAGAGAAATCGTGCGACACGAATGGCTCAGCTTGCGCCAGATTTCAGAGGCAGCAGCCAAACGTGACCGCCTCATTCAGACATTACTAGTGCATCAAAACTACGGATCGGCGAATGAAAAACCAAACAGGGACCTGCTCAACCTGCAGATAGTGGGTGCTGTGGAAACCACCGATGTTCCGCTTACCCTCATGGTCAGCACCGGCGAGAATGAATGCTTACAAGTCATTGCTTTGGTGCATTCGAAAGACTTTTCACGCTACTTCATCGACAACGTGCTCCTCGCATTTGAGCAAGCTATTCAGGTCGTGATTGCTAAGCAGGGGACATTGATGAAGCATGTCAGCATCCTTCATCCCCGGCAGAGGAAGGCTATTGAGAAGTTTTCGATCAGTTCTGAAATGCTGCCGACTCAAGACGCCCTGGTGCACGAGTTGCTTTTGTGGACAGGAAATCCGGGAGCTATAGCTTTGGAAGAGTACTCAAAAGGCCAGTGCATTCAAAGGATGACCTATCGAGAAGTTTGGGAGGCGGTAAGTTCACAGATGTGGTTTGCTCTGCAGTTCTGACTTCGCTGACATTTCATGATTTACAGGCCACAAAGCTCTCCCGGACGCTCCTCAAATGTGGAATTAAAAAAGGAAATGTAGTAGGACTTCATTTGGACCGCTCCATCAAGTCGGTCCTTGCCATGCTCGGAGTCCTCGGAGTCGGTGCCTATGTGCCTTTGGACGGGCCTAAGGAACGATGCGAGACTATTCTGGAAATCTCTCAAGCAGTCGCTGTGATCGGTACAGCAGATTCGCAGAAGTTCACAAAAACTCGCTTCCTCGACATACAACATCTTCTCGATTTCGAAGCTGACGAGTCGATTGTTCTTCCTGCCATTTCGGTATCAGACCCAGCGTATATTCTCTTCACCAGTGGATCCACCGGAACGCCGAAAGGTGTTCAGATACCTCACATTGCAGCCACCGCATACGCTGCTTGCTGCAAACTTGCTTACGACTACGATGCAACCAGCAGAGTTCTCAACTTTGCCCGCTACATCTTCGATGTCTCTATTACCGACATCTTTGGAACCCTGGCTGCCGGCGGGACCGTGCTCCTGGTGCCGCAAGAGGAGCTCATGAACAACCTGTCAGCGGTCATCGTAGCTACCAAGACGACGTCTGCCAACTTGACGCCGTCTGTGGCTTCAACGCTACAGCATGAAGATGTCCCCAATCTCAAATCGTTGATCCTTGCCGGCGAAGCCGCTACTTCAACCTTGTATCGCCGATGGTGTCCGTTCGTCAAAGTCATTAACGCATACGGTAAGTTTGAAATTTTCTTCGCCTAGCCCAACAAAAAGCTGATTTTCACCCATGCAATAGGTCCTACGGAAGTGGCAGTCAGTCATTTTGCCAGATGCAAAGCAGAAAGCGATCCCAGGATTGTAGGCAAGCTGGTGTACGGGATGCGCGCTTGGATTCTTGACAGCGAGCTCCGGCCGGTGCCTCCCGGTGCGCAGGGAACACTTTTCTGTGCCGGCCGGCAAACCGCAATCGGCTACGTCGGCCAACCGGCTTTGACGGCTGAGCGGTTTGTAAAGCTGCCTTGGCTGCCGGAAAGTCCGGCGTACAACACAGGCGACGTGGCAACTTATCTGGAAGATGGTTCCGTCGTTTATCTGGGTCGACGAGACGGGCAGATCAAGATCCGTGGACAAAGAACCGAAATCTCTGAAATCGAAATTCAGCTGGAAGGGCAAGCCACCTGCAACGTGGTGGTCATTTACTTCCGTTCGAAGACCGGCGATGGCCGTCTCGCAGCAGTGCTCGAAACAGGTCAGAGCACTGCTAACGAAGTGTCTACTCTCAAAGCTCGCCTGCACACCGCTGCTGTTCAGAAACTGCCATCGTATATGGTTCCCACCCTGTGGACCAGCATTACGACGTTCCCGATGTCGCCAAACGGAAAAATTGAACGTCAGAAATTGACTTCAATGGTGGAAAGCGGAGTCCTGACCGACGCAGGGGCTGGCTTACGACGACCTATCGCACCACCTACCTCCGCCACTGCAACATCGATTCTTGCGATGGTGGCACAGCTCCTGGGCGAAAACGTTTCAGCGGAAGATGATCTCTTCGAAGTTGGCGTAGATTCATTTGGAGCAATGCGCCTTGCCACGATGTTGCGGCGAGCTTTTGGAGACAGTGTTAGCCTTCAAACCATCATGGCGTGCCGTTCAGTTTCGGCACTGTCAGCACACATCGATCGCAGAGATACCGACGAAGTTAGCCTGAGCGTTCCTGAGACCGACACTGACACGGACGCTGACATCACAAGCATCGAACCGCATCTTAACTTCGAGTCCCTGTCCGCAGAAAGAGACAACCTGTATTGCATCCATCCCGCCTCAGGTCTAGCCTTCGAATTCCGTCACGCTGTCCCGCATCTGCCTGAGATGAATGTAATCGGCATCAATGATACGATGATAGGGGTCGCTGATGCCTACAGAAGCATTCAAGACATGGCCGCTGAATACCTCCCGCGAATTCGACGGATGCATCGCGGCAACGCTCCCTACTACATCCTGGGTTTCTCCTTTGGAGCGCACGTTGCACTGGAAGTTTCCCGGCTCCTGCGTTGCCAGGGCGAGAAGGCCTTTACGATACTCGTGGACTCGATCAAGCCGCGTAAGCACGCTCGTCCCATTGCCGTCGACGAGGTGGACGCAATCGTCGCAAACTTTGGAATCACCAGCAGGGAAACAAATCAAAACGGCGATTTCATGCGCGCCATTCAACGGGAGGTTAACCGCAACCTCCACCTTATGGATTCGCACGTCCTAAAACCATTCCAGGGCCCAGTTGCGCTCTTGAGAGCTGCGTCGACGATCGACCACCGGTACGACGAAGACGACTACACTCTGCCAACTCTGCGGATATTCGAGGTCGAGGGAACGCACTACGAGCTGTTCCGCAGCCCAAACTTCGTCAAGTCGGTGTGCGCGCGCGTGCAAGACGCCTTGGACTGGTTTGCGACGGCGAAGCCTGGGTCTGAAGCCTACAGTGAGAGCTCAGACTCCGACTTCTACGATCAGCCAAACCGTTAGGGTTTATCCTTAAACATCGCAATTACAGCATCAGACATTGGATCATACCGATATTTATAGACCGATCAGAATCTAGATCAATATACCATTAGCTTTCGAGTTTCAGTGAGTCCAAACAGAATTGTATACTGAGGGGCGAGTGTCCGTACTTACCGTCTCAGGACGTGCCCGTGAAGAACGGGGGAAACCCACAAAGATGTTCTTCTGGCCTGTCGTCTGGGTGTTTAGAGGAAGGAGGGAGAGACTATGTTCGAGTCCGCTTCGTGCCAAGGCATTTGTCCACGGCTTAACCCGAAAGCTCGATAATCACAGGGAGGAGCTCTTCATGTCATGAAAGAGCAGCTCGTTGTTCGGGACCAACTGTCTGAGGTCCGCATTTAGATAAACTACAAGGCCGTAACTACAAGGCCTGCTGTTCTTATTGAATGACAGTGGAATGGCGGTCAAACAGTGTGTTGGACTCGGTATGTCGTTTTCGTGTGAATGTGTTTCTTATTATTTTAGAGGAAATGGCTCGAACATCCCGAGACTTTTATATGAGCCTCAACTCGCTGCCTTAGTGTCAAGAATAGCTCTGCGGCTCTCGGTTGATCCCATGGGATACAGCGCTACCGCTTCCGCTCCCCTTCGGCGCCTATTTGCACTATTCGAGTCTATCCCCGCCCTCCTCAGCTCATTTCTGAGCTATCGTTGTCGTCTGACGACTCTGTCAAATACAGCGGCTCAATCGGCCGCCAAACCATCTAGCGTGGTTGGGGAGATCTGACCAAATCTTACAGAAGAAGCAGTGCTTGTGGCAACGCAACGGAGACGTTTGCTGATGCGCATAAGGGAAACCTTCCTCTGGGAGGATCAAATGATCGCAAGTTTCGAGCAAACGGTCGTGTGGAATCGTTGCCCGAAAAAGATCTTACCTTCCGGAGATCGCTTACTGCTTCAACAAAAAATGCTTCTCCAGCATCTTCGTGAGCGTTTTGAATGCTGTCGCTTCTGCAAAAAGCATTGTAGAGCGGCAACTCTCGAGAAAAGCCTGGAGCTCCCAATCATCTGGCTTCTTGCCACTCCCCCTCACAATGCGTGAACTTAGTTCAAATGCGGGGTTACCTAGCCATGCTGCGGAAGGAATTATGGACACTGCAACATATCGCGCGTGCATGCGGTCGACTGTGGAACAAGTCAGATGCTTGGCTGCGTATGAACTGAGTGAATTGCCAGGACAGGCCAGCCTGACGCTCTCGGCAGAACTTTTCACCGTTTCCTGGCTGCTGTTCGGCCCTCTCGGCCACGGCGATATTTGAAGTGCGATGAACTGAAAGCTCAAGGCACCTTGCAATGGCGGTCGCCCTCTTGTAAGTTCTGCAGGTGATGGCAAACAGGCTCTGACAACTCGAGGCTCATGAAAATGATGCTTACGAATACGTTGGGGTTCCCATGCCATGGTGCTTCGAAGCGTTGGGGTGCCTTCGAAACCTTTCCGGCTGCCTTCTGAATTTCCTTCTTGTCGACATCCCCGACAGTGCGATGAGTCACACATTGTTCCGGCGGCCAGCTAGCGACAACCCGACAGAGATCAACCCCGAGCCTTAATAGCGTGTCTAATCCGATAACTTGTCACACCAGAATTGTTTCTGAAATGCCATACATGGTCACCATGGTGGGAAAGCCGGTACAATCGCGCTTTCGTGTGCTAATCTTTCTGTATGAGAGAAAGTGTTGGACCCAGTCTTGCCAGACTTGGCAAGCTGCATGCTTGGCAACGATTCCTGACTTACCACCGCCAGGGACGGGCACATCCCGCAAGTTAGAGCTGATAGCTTATCTCCAGCCCAGAATCTCCATGAAACAGACAACTTTGAAGGCTTCTTCGAAACATGTCGTGGGTGGCGTGCTTGCCTCATAGAAAAGCAGAGCACGGAACTCAGCTGAGGCGAAGTGGCCAGGAAAAGGGAAAAGTAGCATCCGGGTTTGTCTGTTGACCTCTCGCCCATTCTCTCACTCAAAGCGCCAGCCGGAACTCTCGGTCAGGTTTGATCGCCATTGCGCCAAGCACACCGGTGCCGTTCTCGCCATGATGAACCCTGGACTTTATTGATGATGCATACTATAAATGTTACGGAGGGCAAAGGCAAGGCGAAGACTGGAGGCGAAGGGAAGAAAGGGGCCGCATGCGAAGACGAGAACGCGGGCAAAGGAAATGCGGGGAGTGAGGGCGAAGGAACGGGGAAGCTTCGGGAGGATCCTGAGCCAAAGAGCGGACGGGAAAGGCGAAAGATTGACGAGACGCAGAGACGATCAAGTCGAGAAATGGCGGGTGAGCGATTTGACGGGCAATGGACAGAGTGTCCGGGACGGTGTCCGGATAGAGTGGATCCCGAGAAACGTGGATGCAGAGATGGCGGTGGGTCGGAATAGACGAGGATTGATCCTGGAAGCTAGCGAAAGTGCATGCGAATGGTCAGGATGGATGTCGTGAGATGGTCGATGGAGTAAGACCGACGTGGTTGAGTGGATCCCGCAGATGTAAACTCCCCTTATTGCTTTTGAGTCTACAGGTGAGACCAGCAATCGAACGTCGCACATCAAGGCCAAAGTCAGAGAGGGGCCCTTGATATAAGGCAGCAAAACGTCGACGCAAGTATGAACTTGTCTCAATCCCCACCTCTCTCAGGTAGAACGACGTGATGGAGGCTACAGAGAAGTTAAGAAAACAATTATAAATAATAAGTAGTTCAACGGTTAGAATTCTGGTCTCCAAAACCAGCGATAAATCAATTAATTGATCTGCCGTAGGTAGGTGCCTGTGTTCACAGCGATCTTTCGGTCCTTCCACCGGTGTTCTGGAGCATCACGTCCATCTCCGAGGCCCATCTTCCTCGTTACGCCTTTACATTACGCCTTTGCAATTTTTACGAGGACTCGGGTTTCATGTACAGTATGTTTGCGTGGGATGCAAAAAATGGGGGAATAGCGTCAGGGTAAGTAAGAGGTCTTAGATATGAGGTTTGTCACGTCCTTCCATCTGTCAGGGTCGGTCGGTCGGTCAGTCAGGTTGGTCGAGCACGAGGGCTGCCGTTCTTTCCAAACCAGGTTTTCTTCGGACGAGGCAGCTCAGTTCAACGACACCCGGGTGGCTAGTGCGCGCACGGTGAGGTTCTCCGTCATATCGGCGGCGGTGAGGTGCGTGGAGAAGGTCGCGTTGATCCGATGGAGCAGCTTGAGGATCGTCAGCTTATTGACCCCCTGCGCTGCCAGTTGGGCCGTGGCCGACAGCGACCCGCCCGTCGCAGGGCAGAGCTCAATGACCGTCTCGAGAATCTTCTGTTCGATTTGCGGCGGCGGCGAGGCCGCCGCTTCGGCCACGGTCGGGCGCTCGAGGGCCTTAACCGAAGCAAGGTGCAGCTCAGGGGAGCGGCCGATCTGCTCGAGCAACTGAGCGTAGTCGTGCACCAGCGACGCGACGAACGGCTTCTCCGAGGTTTGCTCAGGGTACTGCGCCGCGACCACGTACTCGTCCGCCGATGTCTGCTCGATGACCAAGGTCAGCGGAAACTTGCACGCTTGGCCCACCACCGGCACGCGCGTGGCCTCTCCGCGAGAGAGCCAGCTCGGAGCGGTCTGGCCGCTGCCGACATGGGCATTGAAGACAAACACCGCGCGGAGCAGCGACTTAACGTCCTGATTGGCCCGAACCGAGCTCAGGGCCTCCGTCACCTCGGATAGCGGGAGGTCTTTGTGGTCGAGACAGAGAGCGAACGTGTCGGCGAAGCGTCGAGCAAAGTTCGAGAAGGTGTGGGCCGGCTCGCCGCGCACGGGCACGGCCAGCGTGTTCGTGAGCATGCCCATGACGTCCGTCATGCCCGGCGAATCGCGAAGGGACGCAACAGTGCCGATGCACACGTCTGTCTGACCGCTGTGCGCGAGGAGGAGGGATCCGAAGGCGGCAAAGAATCCCATGAACGGAGTGATGCCTAGGCTCACCATCTGGGCCAGGAACGCGTCCGTGATCTCGCGAGGGATGGGCGCTCGCAGCTCCGCGGCCGGCTGGTCGTCGGTCCGCTCTTCCAAAAGGGGCAGCCGCAGCGGCTCGCAATCCTGGAGCAGCTCGGTCCACCACTCTGTCTCCATGTCCTTCCAGCACGCATCCAACAGCTTGACGCCCTCCGCTTGGGCAAAGTCGGGGCAGAAGCGGGTGACCGGTGCGAGCGAAAACTCGGTCGACGAAAGCAACGAGTGGTAGACGGTGTCGAGTTCGGACATGAAGAGTGCGATACTCCACTCATCTACGAGGATGTGGTGCACGTTAAAGTGGACGATCGAGCCGTGATTTAGCGCAAACAACGTGACTCGGACCAAGGGACCGGTGGCGAGGTCGTACGGGTGCTGGTTGTCCTTGTCTGCCAGCTTCGTCGCGGTAGCGACGCCGTCCGCTCCCGAGACGGCGACCACGCGCACGTCGTTCTCGATGCTCGCGTGAACCACTTGCGAGATCTGGTCGTCCTCCATTCGGAACGTCGTGCGGAAGATAGGGTGCCGTTTCCACATCTCCTTGATGGCGGCATTGAAGGCTTTGTCGTCGAGAGCCTTAGGAAAGTGCAGAAGGAGCGGGATGTGGTAGGCGTTGGACACGTCGGTGAGCTCCTGCGCGTAGAACATACGCTTTTGAGAAGACGACGCCGGGAATTGTTGAGCCCCCTGTGTGTTGATGTCCAGGATCGATGGCATGACAATCATTGCCGAATCGGGTCCGCCGCGCTGGGCAATGAGCTTGGCGATCGCCCGCACGCTAGGGTTGGCGAAAACGTCCTTGAAAAAGAGTTCGACGTGAAGGCGTTTGCGAATACGACCACAGGCGCCGATGATGAGGAGAGAGTGGAGTCCTGTCGTGAACAAATCCTGCGAAGCGTGGAAAGCCTCGTGGCCGAGCAGCTCCTTGAAGATTGCAAACAGCTCCAGCTCGACGAAGTCCTCGGATTCGAAGGTCGCAGAGTCCAGCTCCGGTAACAACTCGACAGCCTTGAGCGCGCGGCGGTCCAGTTTCCCGTTGACAGTCACTGGCAGTGCCTGAAGTGTATGGAACACCGACGGGACCATCCAAGTGGGGAGAAAGCTTTCCGCGTGCTTGCGAAGCCCGGCCGCGAAGTCGGGCTGAGGGTCGCCTCGGGGTTCCACGAACCCGACCAGGCTTTCAGCTCCGGCGATCGTGCGCACTGCAACGGCGGCGCCACGGACGCTAGGGTGGCTCATCAGCACAGACTCGACCTCTTGCAGCTCCACGCGCATGCCTCGCAGCTTGACCTGGTCGTCCTTGCGACCGAGGAACTCGACCTGGCCGTCCGCAAGCCAGCGGCACAGGTCGCCCGTCCGGTAGAGTCGCTCCGACGACGCGAACGGGCTTGCGATGTAGCTCGCGGCCGTGAGGTCCGGGCGGCCCAAGTAGCCTGGTGCCACCTGGATGCCGCCGATGTACAGCACACCGGCAACGCCGACGGGCACCGGCATGAGGTTATCGTCCAGGATGTACGCGTGAGCACCGACCGTGGGTCGACCGATGCTGGTGAGAGGGAGGTCCTTCTGGTTCAATGTGAGATCCCGGGTTAAAACGATAAGCGTTGTTTCTGTGAACGTTTTGAAACGATTAGCCTGCGAGAAGATGGCTGGGAAGTTGGGAACCCCGTCTCTCGTCGCCTGCTTACCTGTCGGGCCGTACGCTCCCAGGATGCGAAGGGATCGCTTCTGAGCGCAGAGATCCAGGCAGGACTTGGTGAAAGGTTCCCCTCCGATGAGGAGCGTGTCGAGATTGTGGAACTCGGTAACGGCGAGCATCGAAATGATGGTAGGGGTTGTCGAAATGAACGTCGCTCGCGCCTGCCTGATGGCTCCGGCAAGGTCTGCGAGGACCTGGTGGGCCGGCGCGAGACACAAAGTCCCGCCAAACACCAGCGTCCCGTAAATCTCGATCAGACTTCCGTCGAACCACGCCGGAGCCATCGCCAACGTTCTTGTCGAAGCCGACATGTGAAGGCTTTGAGAAAGGCTCCAGGTGAGATGTGTAACAGACCGATGCTCAATCATCACACCCTCTGCGCGAAGAGGAAAAGTACGCAAAAATCAGTTTCTGGCTTGTCCCAACATGTCGCGAAGTACATGATCCAGATCTTACTCGGTGTGCCACTGCTACCGCTGGTGTAGAGGATGTACGCCAGATCGGAAAGCGATGCACCGTCGACGAGAAGCACGTCGGTGCTCTCGGCTGCGACGACACTCTCAAGCGCCTCGAGTACCACGACTTCCACGGCTTCCAAAGCCTCAAATTGCTGAAGGAGCGCCTTCGAGGTGAGGAGCTTCGTGGCCTGGCAGTCCGCCAAGATGGCAGCGTGGCGGAGGAATGGCTGAGCCGGGTCAAGCGCAACGTACGCGCCACCGGCTTTGAGGATGGCCAAGATAACGACGATCTGTTCTACGGAACGCTCGAGGCAGAATGGCACGCAGTGATCCGGGCCCACCCCGACGGCGGAAAGGTAGCGGGCGAGCTGGTTGGCGCGCTGGTCCAGTTGCCGGTAAGTGACCGTCGTGGTCCCGGCCTCCAAAGCCGGCGCTTCTGGTGTCTTCCGAGCCTGCTCCTCGATCAGGTGGTGAATGGCGTCCATCGGCGCGCTCGATTGGCTGTTGACGTTTGAGTACTTTCTCAGAATCACGTCGTTTTCCTCGTCGGGCAGCGCGGATAGACGAGAAATGACGGTCGATGGCCCGTCCACCGCCGCCTGCAGAAGGTGGGCAAACATCCCGGCTGCGCCCTGGGCCGTCTCTAAACCGTACAAGGCGTGGTTGAAGCCCACGTTGACCACAAGGTCCACCGTGTTGACGGCGAATGTCAGATCATACTTGCTGCGTCCGGCTACTTTGTCAAAAGTCAGCTCGGCGTCCACAATCTCTGCAAGGTCGTCCACTTGCTGGTCGTCCTCCGCCTCTATCGAGATCAGATGATGGAATAGAGCGCGATCCTCGACGCCTGCCGGCAGATTAGCGACCACCTCGTCGAACGGCACGTCGGCGTTGCCGAGAGCCCCGAGCCACACGTCGCGCGCGGAGATCAAGAACGACTCGACCGTGGAGTCTGTGTCGATCTTGACGCGCAGGGCGAGCATGTTGACGAACACACCCACCGTCTCTTGCAAGCTCGCGAACTCGTAGCGATCGGAACACGGAGTGCCCATGGCGAAGTCTGTGGCGGTCGATCCCGAGAGCTTGTGCAGGGTCAAGCACGCTACCGCAAAGTATCCGGCGGCCGGCGTGATAATGAGCGTTTTGCAAAGCTCGGCGAAGCCCGTGGCGACCGTCGGGTCGAGGTGGTGCTTATGAGAGACCACGGGAGCAGCACTGTCGGGTTCGGCGTGGACAATCTTGGGCAGTCGCAAGTCGAGCTTGGGCAGCCCCGCAAGGGTGGCTGTCCAGTAGTCCCGCTGGCTTTGGAGAGCGGCACTGTCGGAGAGGCTGCGTTGCCATTCCGTGAAGTCGGGGTATTGCATTTGAACGGGCGGGAGGCCTCCGCTCTTGTACATTTTCATGCATTCCTCGATGACCAAGAATACGGACATGGCGTCGATGACCACGTGATGAAAGGCCAGATCGATGGCCACCTTACGTTCCGGCAGCTGGACGACTCGGCATTCGACCAAAGGCAAGCGGTTCAGGACGAACCGGACGGTCTGGTTTTTGGCCTCTGCAATGCGCCTCTCACTGACCACTGCGTCTTCCAGGCGGGCCGCGTCAACCAGCTCGACTTGATGCTTGTACGAAGCGTGCACCTTCTGCATGAGCTGCTGAGCACCGTCGTCGTATTCGAAGGTGGTGCTCAGCGCCGCGTGCCGCTGAAACACCGCAGCAATCGAGCTTTGCAGGCGGTCCACGTCAATCCATTCGCCGGTGAAGGGCGCAAGGGTGATCCAGTACGCTTCGTTGAACGCGTTGTCCTGCTGCGCCTGCTGTGCAATCCAGAAACGGGACTGATGCGGCGACGCCGGGGCACAGAAGTCTCTGCCCGCATCTATGTGAGCCTGGACAATTGGAATCAACTGGTCCGACTGACCGGCAGTCTTCTTATCGGTGGCGACCATGTTGCGAAGCTCCGCGACGGTTATTTGTCCCAGTAACTGCAGCTGGGAGACTTGGATGCCGCACGAGTCGCGAAGAACGTTGCTGAGCTTGACGGCTGACAAGCGAGAAACGGAAGAAATGAGTTTAGCGCGCAGTTCAACCAGTCAGCGTTCCCCAATTATCTGATCTTACCTCCAATCGAATCCAGACCGTAGGCCACCAGCGTGATATGGTCGTCCACCTCCGCAGAGTCCATCCCAATGGTGCGGCCCACGAGCGCACGAATGCCTCCGTCCTCTTCTCCAGTCATGGCTTCGTCCGAATTGGATGCCGATCCGGCGAGCAGGTGGGCGTAGAGAGCAGGCGGGCAGCCTTCGAATGCAGCCGGGACGTGTTCGATGGACATCATCGGCACGTAGTGCGGGACCTTGTGACACAAGGCGTCGCCGATGAACTCGCAGAGCTGATCGGACGTGACACCGATTTTCTCCAGAGGGCTGCTCTTCATCGATTTCTTCTCCCGCAAGAGTCGCTTGAAAACACCGCGATCGACGATCGGGGGCACCGACATGGAAATCGTGTTGGGCAAGACAGTTGCTATCTGGTCAAAATACCTGAAAAGTAATGACAAAAGAGGAGACGTGAGCTGCGGAGAAGATACTTGAGCCTGGCGAACAAGAACGTGCGCTTACATCTGAGCGGCTCCATAAGCGGTCTGACCCGGGTTTCCAAACACCGAAACGATCGACGAGAAAAGCAGTAAGAAGTCCAAGCTGTCCAGGTCGAAAAGTTCCCTCACAACGTCTAGGGCACCGAGCTTGGCGTGGTAAGTATCGTCAAAGGCCTGCTGATTGAGCCCATCGAAGAGCCCGTCCCGCAGAACAACAGTCATCAGCAACACGCCAGCGACGGGATGCGAGACGGTGTCGAGGAATCCTTGCATTTCGGCTGCCACCGTAGCGTCTGCTGCAACTGCCTCAACCTCGGCGTCGAAGGCGTTGGCGAGATGGCGTATCATTCGACGGTCGCTCGGCGCAAGAGCCCGGTCACCGCGTCGACTTGTCAGGTAAATGTGGCGGGCGCCGAGCTTGACCATCCACTCCGCGATGGCGAGCCCGAGCTCGCTGCAGCCTCCGATGAGGACATACGACCTGGAGGGATTAAACACGTACTGAGCAATGTGTTCTTCGAATTGCTTCGCCGGTACCAGGTGCTTCCAGTCGCCGCAGGAGAGAACGACGCGGCGGGTGCCAATGTCGTGTCCGACCAGCTCTTTCTTCGCCGAAACCAGAGAATTAACGATCATAGGTGGGATCTGAAACTTGGCGTGGGAGTGCATTTCGACGATGGCTACCAAGAGGTCGCGGAGGATGTTGGGAGCGTGAAGGGTCAACGAGCGAACGTCAACCGTCACAAGACAGTGAGCGTCTGACGTTTCACGGGCCTGGACAGGTCGCTGTCGTGAGCCCGCCAATTCCGCAAAGCTGCCGATAGGAGTGAGGAAGTCGGCCTCCACAATTGCAGCGCGTTCCTCGCCCGCGTTGACCACAACGTGGAAGCTGGCGAGGTTTCGCTCGCGCAGCCATGCCCGCGCTTCGGCGCTGTAGTCGGCGAGGTGCTTGCCTACCAGCACGCTGACACCGAGCAAAGATTCGAGTTTCTGTGCTTGGTGGGCGTCCGTGACCACGCAAAGCACCTGCGCGCCGCGCCGCAAGCAGACGTCCGCGAAAGCAAATCCTGACACTAAGCAACCCCAAAACACTGATGAGCAAAACCGAGCTAGATGATCACGATGGAACCGCAAGAGACTTACTGCTTCCCGCGTCGCAAACAAGAACGTGGTCGGTTGAAGTTACACGAAGCTTACAATCAGCGCCATAGAGCGGCCCCACATAAGGTATGAGAACGGCGGTCGCCTCTTCAAAGGACACGTTGTTCGGGATGCGCACCACCGAGCGCTCGGAAATGACCATAACGCTCGCGGGGTTTGCCTGTGCGAAGCCCATGACACGATCGCCGGAGCTCAGCGAGACAACATCACGGCCGACGGCATCGACGATGCCCGCGAACTCACAAAAGTCGTGCTGCTGGCCGGTCGCGGAGAGTGAGACCGCATGCACGGACACGCGGATGCTGGCGGAACGGACTTCCGCGGGGTAAACCTCGGTCAGCTCCATGAAGAAACCGTCCATAATCAGCGAGAGTGCCAGACCCGAATCAAGCCTGACGTCGAGCGCGGGTGCCGCCGTTACGAGGCGGCGCACCAGCACCCGACCGTGGGGATCCACGCGGAGAAGAGGCTCCAGCGGCAGGGCATGACGGTGCACCGCGATCCATGCTTCTCTCTTCTTGGCCGACGTGATCGGGTCGGCAAAGAGGACGGCGCGCAGTTTCGCGTTGGGTTTTTCGAGCGCCAATGAAGCCACGATGCCGAACGCTAGGTGGCCCTCCGCATTGTCAGTTCCAATGACCCACAGCTCCTGATCCGGGTTCAAGCTCGTGATCTTTGGAATGAGCATCGACTCGGTGCCCATCTGGAAGTGATGGAACTGCGGTGTATTGATCACGTTCGAGGCTTCCTCATCTTGCTTATACAGCAGAGTGTACTCAGCGCACGCGTCGTGCAGGAACTGCTGGTGCCTGCTGGGCGTCGTCAATGTCGCGTCCGCTTGCTCCCAGAGCGTTGCAGTAGTTGGCAGCAGTTGGGTCGCGATGTTGGCCAAGTCTGCCGGTACCACAGCTTGGTACTGGACCACGACGCCTTTCGAGGCGAGCAGGGCGCTCCAGTCCGCGCCTCCGGCGGCGGCGATGACGATGTCGTATGGAATGTCCTGCGCGAAACCACTCGAAAGGCACTGGTCCGGGTCGATGACAGTGCTGCGGAGCGTTTCGTGGCGCGACGAAGCAACAGCGTACTCGCAACCCGCGAGAGACACGTCGGCAACAGTGTATTCGACGTGGATCCCTTGGGTTTTGAGCTCGACCAGAGTTTTGCCAAGCGCGACGACCACAGGGTGGAAACCCCGACCGAACTCGAGGATTCTGACACTTCGGCGTGTAGATGCGAGGTCAGATTGGCGCAGAAGCTCTTTGATGACCAGCGGGATGTTGGCAAGGGCGCTGCCGATCACGGTCTCCCGAACTGCCCGTGCGAGAGAGGCCTCGTTTGCGGCCAGCTTCGCTGCCCAAGAAACCTGGTCGGCGGTTGCGCTTATGATTTTGTCCAGAATGCGCCTGGGGTACACATCGGCCCGCAGCCCCGTTTCGGGAGACCAACGCGCTGCGCGGCATTCGTCACGCAACCGCGTTTTGTCCTCGTCGTCGTTGAAGCGATCGAGGAGGTCGGCGAGGAAACCGTACGTCTCTTTGAGAACGTGGTGATGATTTTTCCTCGCGTTCTCCATGTCGTGCTGTCCGACGAGGGCCAGGTCACGAGGGGCAGACAGGAACGTCGAGGGCTGCCAGGCGGTGGTAAGTCGGTACGGACTGTGGACCGAGGGAAGACGCAGGGTTTCGGCACTGGGAACCGCCTCAAGGCGCATGTTGTCCAGCGTGAGGATCACCCGCCAGGAGCTGGCCTGCACTACTTCGTAGTCCACGACGACATGGGTCGCGGCCCACTCCACGACCGTAGTGCGGATCCAAAGGTCGCCCTGGAGGAGCTGGCGCATGTCGTCCTCGGCATCCCATCTAATTACCCGGCCGACGCGGCTAGGCAGAAACACCAGCGGAGTGGCGAACTCTTTGGACTGAAAGTCGATCATTGTGGCAAATGCGGTTTGGATAATGCTGTCGAGAACTGAAGCAAAATGTTGCGGTTAGCATGACTGGCGACCAGCACCTTATTAGCTGGAGCACGTACTCGCAGGATGGACAACATAACCTCCGTCGAGCAGCTCTTGCGCCGACTCTGGGATGGAGATGTGAGTGTAAAAGCTGCCGTCTGCCTCGTGCACGCTCTGCACGAGGTTGCTGAAGTGCTCAGCATATTGGAAGTCAACCGGGAGCGCCTTGTAGAACGCGTCGGCAGTGAGGGAGAGCGATCTGCTACCGAGGCTATCGACGATGGCGGAGAAGTCAGCGTGGCGTACGCGGCGGTCCTTGCGTGGCTGAGAAAGAAAGTCCCCGCACGCGTGCGTGGTGTCGAATACGAGTCCTGCGCGATCGTAAGCATTGTTGACCGAGCTCTGGAAAGAGAAAAAAGGGGCATCGACCTTCAGCCCGACGTAGAGGAGCTCGCCCTCGGTTTCGGGAATGACGAGCGCCTTGCGGAACTCCAGGTTCGTGATGACGGTGGCCCCCCGCTGGAACATGGCGTCCATGTATCTGTTGAGCATGCGAGATCAGTTCTTGGTCCAGTGGTGTCCATGCAAACCGAGACTTACCCAGCCCCAGGGAAGATGACCGCGTTCATGATGCGGTGACCGCGCAACGACGGATGAGAAGCCACGTGCAGGTTGAATAAAGGTTCACCCAGCGGCAAGGCTGGGGCACGGTTGCGGTGGGCGACACTGGCCGGACTCTCAACAGAACACAGGATTTTCTGATATGGGTATGGTGGGAGCTGCATCCTCTCCAGAGCTGCTGATGCTCCTCCCGTGACCTGGGCAAGGAGGTTGAAGTCGAGCGAGTTGGCGCCCGCACAAACCAGCTCTCCGAGGCCGGCGAGTACGCTGACGTCCTCCGCCTTGTTCTGAGCCGGCGTTTTCGGGTTGGGGCGGCGGACAAGAGTGATGGCCGGAGCGCCGCTTTCGTCGATGTACGCGCGGAGGACCGGATGCGGGGCCACTTCGACGAAAATCAGATTAGCGGCGCCGTGCTCCTCGAGGATTGCGTCCATCGCTTGACGGAAGTAGACGGGCTGGCGAATGTTGTCCCAACAGTAAGCCTGAAGCGCAAAAGTTAGCTGGGGCGTTCACACAACAATCGACCGCCGCCGCGTACTTGCCTCGTCGAAGTCGCGAGCGAGCCAGGTCGCGTCTACCGTCGACATGATCGGGATGTCGCCCTTGACGGCTGGCCGACTGGTAAACACAGGCGACACCAAACGTTTGAATGTGCCCTCCGCAGAGTTCATCAACGGCGTATGGAATGCGCACGACACTCGCAGTTTCCTTGCGAGGATGCTTTTCCTGGAGGCGGCTTGCACGATGGCGTCGATCAGCGACTCCTCACCGGCGACGGTGACAGAACCCGTCGAATTGCAGGCGGCGACCCATAGTCCCGAGTCGACGCCGGCGGTGGTAAGGCAACGTTTGATGAGGAATCCAGCACGCTTTTCGTTGCAGGATAGCGCAGCCATGACGCCGTTGCCCTCTACGATTTCCATACTTGCGGCGCGACCAAAAGCGATTTCCATTGCGGCATCGCGGGTTACGCAGCCCGCCGCATATCCCATCGCGATCTCGCCGATGCTGAATGAAAAAAAAGTGTGCGAAAAGTGAGCTTCGGCTCTGCGAGCAGCGTCAGCAACTCAAATGGATGAACGTTACCTGTGACCCACGACAAGGTGGAACTCCAGTCCCATGCTCCGGATCAGATCCGTCAGAGCAATCTGGAACATCACTAGCGAGACGACGACGGCCTGAACCGGCCACATTCCGTTCGCCGCCAGACGGCAGGTGCTTCCGGGCAAGAATAGCCCAGTCTCTTCGAGGAACGATCGCCCGCTGTGGTGCCGCTGGTATAAGCTGTCCATCTCCTCGATGCTCTTGCGGAAGCTCGGGAAGGCGGCCGAAAGCTCCCGGCCCATGACGACATGCTGAGGGCCCTGACCCGAGAAGACCAAGCACACCTTTTTGGGCTTGCCATCTCCAGCGACAGGTTGCGAGAACCGTGCGGTGAGGATGTTGGATGCAACCGCCCAAGAGCGGTGGGTGTGGCCGCGAGCCTGGCGACCCATTTCGCGGGAGAGCGACGAAAGCAACCTCTCGTCGGTGATGTCGAGGTACTCCTTCTGAACAGTCGCAGTGAACCTGGCCATCGAAGCAGTACTGTTCGTGCCGATGACGAACAGCTTCTTGGCTGAGCCGAGCGCGTTGGCGGCTTCGGCAGCGGCAGGGGTGGACGAAGTCGCCACCGACGCCGCCGCATTACCGGCGGGAAGGCGGAGCGAGGGAGGAGAGAGGAGCACGACGTGAGCGTTGGAGCCGCCCACGCCGAAAGACGAGATCGAGGTAACGAATGTTCCGTCGGGGGCGGCCATTTCCGGCGTCATGTCCTCGACCTCGGTCTGGACGGTCAGGCGGTACTTTTCGAAGAAGATCTTCGGGTTTGGGTCTTCGAACCGGATGTTGGGGAGAAGTTGGCGGTGCTCGAACATTAAGCAGACTTTCATGAGACTGGCCACGAAACTGCAGCCCTCCATGTGGCCGACGTTGGCCTTGATGCTTCCGATTCTGAAGCCATTCAGGAGAAGAAAAAACCCCGAATGGTGAGCGTTTCCGTTCATATGCCAGAATAGCAGTAGCTGTACTTACCGAGTGAATTCCTCGGGCGTTTTGTCGGCCGAAAAGATCTCGCCGATTTCGTTGGCTTCAATGGGGTCCCCGACCTTGGTCCCGGTGGCATGAAGTTCCACGAACATGGCGTCTTTTGGTCGACGGCCGGCCCGTTCGTACGCGGTGCGGATCACCTCCCCCTGCCGCGCAGCGTTCGGCATGGTCAGACTGGTTCCCTTACCGTTAGCGTTGATAGCCGTTCCTGCAATCACGGCATAGACGTGGTCGCCGTCCTTCTCGGCGAGGTCCAGACGCTTGATCATGAAGGCGCCGAACCCTTCGGATCTGATGGTACAACGGTGCCAAAGTGGCGGTCAAGATGAGTAACATGTGCAGGATCGGTCGTTCTTGAGTGTAACGCACCGGACATAGCCATCAGCCTTGGCGTCGAACGACTTGCAGGAGCCAGTCGGGGACAAGACTCCCAACTTGGAGAGGAGGATGTGGTGCTCGGGATTGACACTCTGGCTGGCGCCTGCATAGCAGAAAGAAAGAAGAAAACCACAACAAAGACTGTCAGTCACGAGCAGCACCAACGGGGTCGCCTTCGGCAGGGTAGCGGTCCTAACCGATGATCAAGGCCTGCGTGATATCGTTGCACTCAATGGCGTGGACAGCGAGTTGCAGGGCCGTAGCGGAGGCAGAGCACGCTAGGTACGGAAAGCAGAAGATAAGGTCAAGGGTGGAGACTTCCGTCGCGCACTGTCATCTACGAATATGTTGTTTACCTGTGTCGACAAATAGGGAGGGCCCAGATAGATCAAAGTGGTACGAGATCTTGTTTGCACGGTGCGAGACCATGCGGCCGATGGCATGGTTGTCGCCGTAAACGTTGGGGTCTGCTGGCAGCTCGTCGACGGAGAGAAGCAGCTGGGCACAGTACACCCCGGTTTTGGACCCGCGGTATGCGGTGCCCGAGTCCTGCAAGGCTTGGTGCGCTGCCTCGAGACTGAGGCGGATCGAGGGGTCTAGGACATGCGCTTCGTTCGGCGAGATGCCAAACTCCAAAGAGTCGAAACGCTCAATCTCGGAAACGAAACCACCGCGAGTCATGCACATTCGTCCGGGATCGGTCTTGGTGCCTGAAAACCATCATTGATTGTTGGAGAAAAAACCGCGGTCGTGGGAGTCCTTCATCAGGTTCATGAAGTGCTCACCATGAAATGTGTCGCGATTCCAGCGCGACGCAGGGATGTCTTGGACGGCATCGCCTTTTGATCTGAGTAGCTGGTAGAGGTCGTCTTTGGAGTTGCAGCCTCCAGGGAAGCGCATTCCAAGGCCAATGATGGCAATCTTGGGGGACATGACGGAATCGAGGGGGGGTGGGCCAAATCAGAATGGCAGGAAAAAGGCAAAAGCTCGCAGCGGAAGGTGCTCATCTCTCAGCCTTTTACTGACGCTTTCCCGTCGCATATTATTCAGACAGACAGTGGCCCTACTGGCTTGCAATGGCTCCTCTCATTGGGACATGCAAAGAAAATTCCGCAAAACGGCGATGCTGGGAGACGGAGGAGGAGGGAGGCGGGC
>JADGJA010000122.1:0-39826 GCA_027596035.1 Thoreauomyces humboldtii
GGCGAAACGAGCAGCGGAAGCAGCGGCTTCCGCCCTGTTGGTCGCCGAGCAAGCTCGTAAAGACCAAGCCGAGTTTAGACGAGTGCGAGATGAACGACTGGCTCAACGACAGCGTCTGAATCGTTACGTCGAAGACCGAGAGGCCCAGTCGATGATGCAGGAGCGGATACAGGAAGAGGCGGACGCCAGTCAGAGAGCCATGCGAAGCGTCTTGGCAAAGGAGGAGGCGGAGCGTTTGGCGAGGAAGGTGAAAGCTTCACAGCAAGTATTCCTGTAAGGTAGATTTTCGGGGAAACTTACCTTGCCCGAATAGAACGAAGAGTTCGTTCGGAAGCGACAGGCGGCAAAGGAAGCCCAAGCGCAGGCGGCTTTGGCACGGGACAAGCGACTGGACCATCTCCGCAGCAAGGTCTGTCCATGCGACCATCACCTTTCTGATCGACTTCCCTCCGTATCTCCTACGCACTTCCTGACGGATCTTCCCAATCCCAGGTGGTAGTCCACGTGCACGCGGACCCGGCACGACTCCTCCATCCGACCCGAGCGTCCATCTCGAAGACTTCGAGTCCCGCACGAACACCACAGGAGTTGGCCCAAGCGAGCTTTTCAACCGTGACGATGCCACATCGGTGAGATGAGATCAAGGAACTTTGCCATCATGGCTGCTCCCCTAACAAGCAGTTTTCTTCGGCGGGGCGGAAAACAGACATGTTCCATCATGGCGGAGCGGGATTTGATACATGTACATGGTATTCTCTAAGCCCTCAACGAAAGTCATCCGGCGCTGGCGCTCAAGACTTTCATCGCTCATCCAGCAAAGGTATAATCCGAGAGAAGACCTTTCCCACGGTCGTGCAGCTGCAACCTTGTTGCAAAACCATCCCACGCGCCCTCGTGAGTGACAAGGCAGGCAGGTATCCTACACAGGGAGGGATAGCGGGGGGACCCAATCCGACCCTCACAGCCGTAAGGCAGAGGGTCGAAGTTCCTGGATTTCCGAACATATCCTATCGACAGGATCACCGGGATGGTTGTTTAGTTCCGAGGAGATTCGAGTTGTTGGCCACGCGGGGGTTCCCGTCCGACCATCCATCCATTCCACCAAAAATATAAGGATCACGATCGTCTCCGATGGATCTCACAACCGCATCCCGTCCCGGTCCCATCACTCCTCTAGCATGGTCTTCAACTCGTTCATCTCCTCCTCGGCGGCCTGCAGCCTCGCCTTTTCGCGTTCGATCTGAGCGACGACCTTTGCGGTTGCCTCCTTCAAACGCTTGAGCTCCTCTGCCTCGGTGGTCGGATAGAATCCGTGGGTGATCGTCGCAGGGACACGTTTGGGTAGGACGGGAGGCGGGTTGGCGAGGAACTTCTTGTGAGCCTCCTCGGTGGGTTCGTTGAAGACGATCTCGTCGTAGTGTTCCGACACCACGGGTTTCGGTGGTCCTCCGACCGCTGTGGAGGCCGAGGACGAGGGCCCCCCTGGACCGTTCCCAGCGGCGTCCTCCTTCGGGTACAGCTGGAGGGTGTGGACAAAGTTGATGGCGGCCTTCTCCAGCGAGTCCTGGAGGGTGATCTTGATGGGAATGTCGAATTCTCCCCAGCCCGTCTCGTGGACCTCGTAGGGTGGAGCCTCGCACGCGCGGATGGGGGACTCGAACGACTCGTGAAGCTTGAACTGGACCTTTTTGATGAAGAAGGAGAGGTCCTCGTTGTGGATGCCCTTGACGTACACGATCCACTTGTGAGTGTGAGAGGGATCTGCGCGCTTCTCGTTGAGCTTGAGGAGGGAAGCGTGGGTGCCGTAGATGATGGGTCTCGAGTGAGCCACGTTCTTTATGCGTTGCTTTGTGGACATGGCTTGCTGGCGCGCACCGCCTCCAGACACCCCCCGGGGTCTCTCGTGATGGTGGCGAGGTGGTTGTTGGGATGCCGCGAACCGACTTCCCAGACTGGGATATCATACAGTGCTTAGACGAGGGGAACGGTGGGGTGTGTGGCTGGCCATGTCGTTTCACTTCCTCGTTTGGCCAGAAAATGAAGGAGCACGGCCAGCCCAGCCCAATTCGCTACGACGCTTCCCACGCACCACAAAAAGACTGTGCACAATAGGATCCTGTGCTCAGACATGCCTGCATTCTCTGGTTTCGACGCAAGGATCATCGTGAATGGTCAACCGCTCGAGGAGTTTGGCGAAGAGTACGAGGTCGACGACCGCTCTCACGTACAGACGGTGTACGTCGTCGCTGAGGAAAACCAAAAGTTTCAAGTCGTGTACACCTCACCCCACAACCTCGACACCTATCCTACCTGGCGAGCACCCCTCATCTGCGTAAACGTCTATGCTGATGGGAGGCCGGTGTCGAGGAACGGTCTGGATAGCTCGATGGAGGTCAACCTTTCTGGTTGGGAGGTCGGAACAAGGAGGTACCCCGTTTGAATTCGGACGTATCGACGAAGGGATGACGCCTTGAGGAACCGCTTTAACAACGTGGGCTACCCGTTATCAATGTCCGCAAATCTGCCTTACTCTATCTGATCACACCGCATCGGCTTTCATCCGTTTTCAAGGACGTTGGAACGGTAACCTTAAAGGTGTGTCGGCGACTGGATACCGGATGCTGCCTGGCTTTTACGAGGGAGTTCCTCCACCTTCACATCGGGAAGCCCCCGACACGGGTCCCAAAAAGCGGGCACTTTTAAGTCATCAAATTCGGTGAGAAGGTATCGGACAAGATCAGTGCTGCACACCCGTTGCTGACGTAGCCTTGTCACCGTTATAGAGTGGGAATTGCCGAAGCGATACCTGCTCGTGCCAGACTTGCAAGTATATTTGACCAAATCGAACAGTGGGGCGAACCATTTCTGACGGTGATGTTCAAGTATCGGAGTCGTGGTGAGCGACGCGACTGTCCCCACAGACGATCCGCTCTTCCTCAAAAACCACTTCCACTCTCATGTAGCCTTACTCGAGGCCAGCAGTGTCATTCCGTTCAAGCCCGAACCATCTCCGGAACAAGTCTCCATTAAGCCAGAACGTGTGAGACCCATGATCAAACGACCATACGATGGAACCGTCATCGACCTCGACAACTGGACACCAGAGCCGATTGTGAAGCGAACTCGCACAGATGATGACAACGATTTTGTTGCCTTGTCCCGAGCTGATTACAGAGCGCTGCTGAGGAGGGCCAGGCCATCTTCGCCACGAACCGACCAGAGTTCGGATGAAGTACTCGTCATCGATGATTGATGTGAGAACTGGGGAAGGAGTAAAACGGCTGGTCCGGTCTGCTCCGTGGACGATACGCCCATGGACTCCTATTGCGGTCTTTTGCCAAAAGGCTGATCGGATCGCTCCGGCAGCGGTTCTGAAGCTCAACCGGGTCGCTAAGATGTTGTCTTCTCGTACAACTGGTTCCCCGCTGAATGATCTGTAATAATGATATGAATGAAAATGAAACGCTTGGATATAGCGTTGATGAGGTGATGGTGATGGTTTATGTTTGGTAGGTAAAAGTGGGGAACTCAAGCGCCGTGCATTGGTAGGTGATCTCGTAAGATACTTCTCCGACGAGAACGAACCGTCTTCCGTGGCGCCAAAGGATCCTGATGAAATCGCACAAGCGAGAAGAAGAAAATGGCTTAATACGTGGTTCGCTAATGTCAGAGATGGGAACATCTTAGCTCTCACCTCAATGTCGTTGCCCCACCAAGAAACAAGTTTCCGCCACGGTGTTCCCAGGAATGTCCTGATCTGATCGCTCGTCCTCACGGCATACACGAGGAACAGAATGATGATCCACTTCCAGGCGTCAAAGAGCGAGAGGGCGTCCTCCAGGACCCACTCTGGATCATCCTCTGGCCACATCGACACGGCCGTGTACTGGTGACGTCGGAAGCGCGGTTCGATCAACGAAAGCCGAGTCGGCAACGCCAACGTCCCGTCGCTCAGCGCAGCGTAGTCCGGATTCTTTCGCAACTGCCAGCTCAGGCGTCGGTCCGCAGGTTCGAGGAACGAAGCGTCGGCGAGGGGTAATGGTCCCACACGAGGGGCACGGATGAGTTTGAAGACGGCGGATTGCGTGGTGTCCTCGAGGACGAGGTCGACTGCTCCTGGCGCAAGGACGTTGGGCTGATAAGAGTACAGCATGGTGAAGTGGCAGAGAGCGCCGGAAGCGGAGGGAAGGAGGTCAGCTGCTGTCAGTGGATAGTCGACGTAAACCTGTCCTGTTGTTTGTTCGAGCGCGACGACATGAGAACAGGGTTCGGGCCCAGCCCTGCAACGGCGGAGTGTATGAAAAGCCCAGTCGTTCCTCACCGCTCTTTGACTGAACCAGAAACTTGTCGAACTGGTAACGCGGACCGACCCCGTTCCCTCCCGAGCACCAGAGGCCGAGGTCCACTGACGTGTTGAGATACGTCTTCCGTGTGGCCAGTACGGCGGTCCACTCGATGGTGAGGTTGTAGATTTCTCCCACGTGAATCACCTTGGGAGCCGTCGGTGCGCCAAACCAGACGTGGAGGGAGTTGGTCTTTGTGGTGAGCGTTTCAAAGATGCGACCTGGACGGTATAAGGAATTAGCTCGCGAGGACGTGAGCAGCAAGGAGCGTCCTGCCTTTACCAACAGAGGACCAGGTCAGAAGGACCGCGGTTAGGGCGAGGACCTGTAGCACGGACTTGACTATTTTGACTACCATGGTGGAAGGACTGGTACGCGAAAGGAAGGTCTGGCGTGGAGGGGGCAGGGAAGGCTAGGAGCTGTGCTATGGTGAGTGGGAACAACAATATCTCATGCCTATAGACCAGCACTCGATGGCCCCCCGAGAGATACGCGGGACCAAGTGGTTTTCCCCTTGAGACTATACGAAGCCCGTTCTCAACTGAGCTGCGCGTCCAGCAAAAAAAGGTACGAGCGAAGCGTGGGGAAAAGAGAAAAGGGCATGCGTGACAGTGCGAAACATGCCGCAAAACCGTGTACCGGTAATTACCGTCTGTAAATCCTTGGGAAGGCTGGCACATTCATCCTAGGCCTAGACCAGTCATCTGCTTGCTGACGTAAGCAGGTCCGTTCAGAATTGTCCGACGGGTTGCTGTCCAGGGCAGCAAAGGATAGCAGCTACAGTACTGCCATTCTCACCGTGACTGTCCTTTAGGCGAACTCATCTGCAATACAGTCATGTTCCTCAACGCTTTTAGAACCAGCGCACTGCTGTTCCTGGGCATCGCTGCCTGGTTCTACCTCAACGCTGACAAGAACATTTCCAGGCAGAAACGTGCTCCCATCTTCGAGAGAACCTCGGACGTAGATGCCATCACCGCTCCCTTGCTGGGGGCATCCATCCCTAGGGGCACCAGTTACACCATCAAGTATACGACCACCGTTCCCATGGTCTACGTGAACGTCGACTTCTACACCGTGGCGGTAAGGGAATCTTCATCCGCCCAGGTCCCGGACTGTTTCGCTTACTCTGTTTGTAGGGCACCACCACGTTCCTCGTCGAGGGGCCAAACAACCAGACAGATTCGGGCTCAATCACCCTCGATCTTCCCAAAACCTTCCAGACCGGAGCCAACTTCGTGATCAAGGTATGGGGACCCGTCGCGGCTGGCGGTTTCCACTATATTCCGGACTCGGCACTGTTTTCGATCGTGGATCCTTCTGCGGGTGAGTGTCACCGAGTAAGATGGCGAGAGACCTCTTCCCGCAGCAACATGTTCCTGACCTGCTCCTCGGTTTGCTGCCCGAAGGCTATTTCATTAGTCCTCTGGCCCCATCCGTTAGCGCCCAAAGCATGGTGGCGGGACGACAACAGGACATAACCTTTTCCCTGGGAAGCGCCTTTTCTTCGGCGTCCACCGTCCGCATCGATATCCTGAATTCTCTGTGGCCCGACGCGTATAATGTCGCGGATGGCTATTCGATCGGATCGCTGCCGGCTCCCTGCAATGTCACCTACCTCTGG
Source organism: Thoreauomyces humboldtii (assembly GCA_027596035.1). Classification (NCBI taxonomy): domain Eukaryota; kingdom Fungi; phylum Chytridiomycota; class Chytridiomycetes; order Spizellomycetales; family Powellomycetaceae; genus Thoreauomyces; species Thoreauomyces humboldtii. The sequence goes on from JADGJA010000122.1 coordinate 5,968, forward strand.
GAGGTCCCCGCTTCGTTCCGCACGAACGTTGACTACCATCTCCGCGTCACCATTTCGGATCCGAACAACCCGTTGAAACCTGGAACCATGAACGCTGCCATAGACACGGATGCTGTGCTCCACTCAGCACTCTTCAGCATCACCAGCACCACGGCCATGGAGAACACGGCAATGACCTTCACAGGGACCGGAACTGCGGCTTCTCCGATCGTCTGGAACAACGGCCAAATAGTTTCCATCGGATGGCTGTTCAACCCCGACGGACTGACGAGCACCACCACTCCCGTGAGCACTTGGACGGTGGAACTCTACAACACAGTGATGGGATATCCGGAGTCTGTCGGGGTTAACATCGGACGTGGCGTCGTCAACACCAACACCGGTGCCACCATTTCCTACACGGTTCCTAGCACTCTAGCTGCTGGAATCTACTTTGTCAGGGCTTGGGGATACAGCGGTCCTGCTACCATCAATACTATCGACCCCATCAGCGGAATCTCGGCCGTCATCACTGTCGTCAACTCTCAGTTCGCGGCTGCCAACGGTAAGCGTTTCTTGAGTTCGGATAACTGTCCCGCCTTCTGAATTATTCCTTGTCCCAGCCCTGACCGTCAGCATACCCTCGGTATGGCCCTTGGCCACCACGCAGAAGGTTACTTGGGTGTATAATGGCCAGCAGACCGACTACTGGAACATCGATCTGTACCGTAACTCTGGTAAAAGATTTGGAAATGGACTGTCTATAAAAGACTGGGACAAACTCACACATCGCCGCCGTCTCTTCCCTCTACTATGCATCAGTCATTTACAAACAGTTTAAGAGCATCGCGGTGCACCTTCCCAACAGCACATACTCCTGGAGTAGCCTCACCGACAATTTGGTAAGCGGCGACCTCCATGCTCACACACCTATCCATTCCCAGCTCACAAAAGTCCACGGTTTTCTCCCTTTAGCTCGACGAACCCGCGAACCAGCAAGGCAACGACTACTCCCTTCACGTGTTTGGCAACGTCGGCACCACGCAGGTCGGGGCTCTCAGCAGCACCTTCGCCATCACCCCTGCGGCGGCCGGATCCTCGACGAGCGGGTCGACCTCGAGCGGATCCGGTTCCGGTTCCTCTGGCTCGTCTTCGATCAACGCGACCACCAGCTCCTCGTTGGGATCCACGTCCAAGTCCAGCGCCGCCGTCGTCGGTAAAAGCATGGGTACGGCTCTGTGGATCGCCTCCGTCGTGGTCGTTCTTGGACAGCTCGTGGTGCAAATGATCTGAACAAGGAAGATAAGGGACTCCGCGAGAGGCATAGGGGCGGGAGAGGAGATGGCCGTTACGCTTGCTTCCGGCTTGACGGCTCTGATGCGGACTGCTGGGATTTGTGGAGAATGAGCACAAGAAAATACTGCTTACGAAAACGGTGTGATAGTAACGGCTGCCCCTCGCCCGTGAGCCAAGCAGGTCCTTGCAGAGTGGAACCTTCTTCCCGTCTGCCCGATGTCGGTCTTACATTATGCTCAACTGGACCTAAGCGGGGAGAGGATTGCTGTGTCGGCAAGAGGGCCGAGCCTCTCATCTGTCTTCTTTTCCCATCCTGGGCTTTGGCAATCGTTCCGTCGCATGCCGCGACCTGTTTCCCGACCGAGCCATAGAAGGAGGTGGGGGGTGCGAGCGTATGTATCAGGAGGCAACAAGTTGCCCGACGTTTGGTTGAGTGTATACTGCACAAGCTGCGCTCTCCCCAATCCGACAGCCCCCTGAATTCCGCAAAAGTGACATTGAGAGAAAGCGTATATGCCCTGAACAAGAGGATAGGTCCTACGCTGGCCGCCTCGACCTACGCCATCGCCACCATTCTTGCCACCCTTTCATTTTAAATTTACGGATTGTAATCCTGCAGCCACATCCGTCCCACCAGATTCTGACCGGATCCCCTCTGGACAAAAATCCAATTTCCCCAAACACCCTGCACGTCTCCGTCATAGTGACAGAGAGGTTCGCAGCGAACCTGATTAGGTGTGTGGAGAGCAAGGAAGAGGACATGCGTAGCTCCAGCCGCTCCGGCAATGGTATCGAAGATCCTAACAGCCGCCTCCCGGACTCGCCGCTCCTGCCGGTAGTCTGGAGTCTCTTCTCCATCAGTCCAATATCCTTCTGCCAGCTCTGGCTCCGCAACCGGTATGACGTTGACTGGCGCGATGACGGTCGGAGTCTGTGGGATTGGAGGGCGAGCAGCTTCGATGCGAGCGTCGAATGCAGCTGCTTCTTCATTGCTCGAGTCATCGCTATCGGTATCCGTCACCGTGCCGTCACGTCTCGCCCAAACGCCGTTGGGCTGTACTTCTGGCTGCAAGCGGTCATGGATGTGCGGCAGAGCGTTGACTTGAGCAATGCTCTGAGGATCTCCTTGTGCGAGAAGGGTGGCTGTGCGAGCCGCGATCAGGGCGTTCACGAAGGATGCGTGTTCGGCTTCAAAGTCGGGGACGGGGGGTGAAGGCCCTCTTCTCTGGATCCTCCGCGCCTCCCTTCGCTCGTGCCTTGCCCTCTCCCTCATTTCATCCCTCGTGCTTTCCTCGTCCTCGTAGCCCTGCAGAGCACTCCGGAGGGTGAGGTGGATGTATTCGACGATCTCGTCTTGGTCACGGTCGAGCTCACGACGCTCCAGCGAGTAGTGCGGCCGCAGTTCAGGGTGAACGGCCAGCCGTTCGAGGAGGAGGGAGAGATCGCTCCGGTCGTCGGATGCCCCGACCCGTGCCGGGAGGGGACCCGTGATCGTGGGCCAACCGTTGCCATTGAGAGGGTCCTCGACGCGGGTTTCCGCATGGTTCGCTGTAAGGGAGGCAGCCAGATGGATGTCCTCGGCCACCTCGACGTAAAACTTTTCTGGAAGAACCGGCAGAGCGGGTCTGTCCGGGCAGGTTTGGAGAAGGAGGGGAAACTCGTCGCGCAGGAAGATCAGGGGAAGGGCTGGAACGTGCAGGTAGCGGGCGGTTTCGAACGGATCGATGCAATGCTCCTCTCCCCAGCAATCAATTTGACAAGGGGCCCATATGGATGAGGTGCGCACGGGGAGGGCGAGGCTCTTGAGGAGGCGCAGAAAACGGATGGGACTGTTGACATAGAATGCCTTGCAGACGCCGAGACACTTTGAAAGCTGCTGCGGCTCCACGTAGAGGACGCGGGTGAGAATGCGTGAGAGGATCTCCGCAGGCAGTCGCTGCACCGACATCGGCGGTGCCATCGTTCACGTTATCAGAGTCGCGAAGCACCCAGCGCAAGGGTGAGATTGTTGGTGCGGGCTTCTATAGTCCTGCCGTGATAGTAGGCGTAAGAAAGATCTTGAAGGCCCTTGGAATCTGGGGAATGGCGATCGAGTCTGGTTCCGTTGCAAGTCCGAACGGAGGATGCGATGTACCGGTACACGTAACTTCGAGTCTTCCAACGTTGGAAAAGTTGCCAACGGTACATCTTCATCAACGTGCCATTTTCATCTTTAGATTGGGGGTTGTGCACGTCGCCTCGGCAGGCCAAGGGAGCCGGTGCTAGAGACGCATGTATGCAAGAGACTTCACCGCCAGTGGTAAGAGTACCAAAGACCAGATAGCCAATGCAAGTGAACTTTATGGGTAATATGGGGCAGCGATATCATGTACCATCGAGGGTTTGAGCTGTTCATGTAACTCAAAGCCTGGACGATATCATATCAAGAGATAGCGGCCGAATACCTGCCCCGACAGCCGACAGACAACCAACATTCACCTGAAGACCGACAGGAAGACGGGACTCCTTCGGGCCCTAACAACCCACGCCAGCTTGCCCCCAGGAAGAGCAGCAAATCCACGCCAGCCACGCCAGGACAGATACAGGTATGATCATCGGGTCGACACCGCTGAAAGGCAAACAAACAAAGGAAGTTGACATATCCATACCAAACCCTTCCGTACAGTCCAGATCCAGATCCAGATCCAGGTCCAGGTCCATGTCCAAGTCCAGGAAGGCGACCAGCGCCCGGGGGTGGAACAAACAACCTGCCAAAGAGAAAGGTGGTGAGCGAATGACAGGTGCGAAAAGGTGACCGAAGAACTTGCCGGATGAGTGTGTGTGAGTGTGTGTGAAGCGCGTTGTGTGATGAGGAAAAGAGAGGACCAGCCATTCATATGTTTTCCCCAGTGGCTGTGCTGGGAATCCCTTGATCCTGATTGGCCACCAGCGCGTCGTTCCCTCCGTTCGGCTGCATCGCTAAATGTTGGGGTTTTTGAGGTCGGCCTGGGGTTGGTCTGCTGTAAAGTTGCAGCCCGCGCCAGCGATGGCAACCCCTATGTGATCGCTACACAACCGAACCGAGAGCGCGGAAGAAGTTTGCCAACTCGGGGCTAATGAACGTTCCAAGTATAGCTTAATTGACCCTGGCACGGCCACTTCCTCTTTCCCCGTTGTCTTCCGCACACTACTCATCACGCACATCTCTTCGCAATCTCGACTACACAAACCTTTTTTATCGACGGGTACATAGTACGGGGGTCATCGAGAGACCCCCCATTATTACATATCCCAAAATCAGCTGATTCCGATTTCTATTGGCTGAGAAACTGTCATTTTGCTCCAGGTAGGTTGCCACGAACCGTGCACGCTCCGACGAGCGCATCTTGGCTACTTGTCGCTCCGAAAACTTGTCGCTCCGAGCGCATCCTGGCTTACGCAAGTAGCGACGGAAAACAAAGTTGGGCAACCCCACAGGGTGCTCTTGCCATTCTGATCGCTATTATAGCGTAGCGATGCGTTCATCTGGCAGCCCCAGCGGCAAAACGCGCAAAAATCGCTGGAATGACGAGGTGTAGCTCCAAAGGCCTTCCGGGCTGCATATACATAGCCCGACGCGCTCGGGATTATCTACAACTTGTGCAACAAGAACCTCATCGCTAGATTTCTGGCGACCCAGTCGCCCCGCTGCTGTTGGAATCGCTACGAAAATCAAAACAGAACGCGCAAAAGTTTAGCGATGCAGCCCACCGGCATAGATGCTCTCAGCATAGGTCGGCGCGTTTCCCTAGGAAATGGACTTTGGAAATTACATGACTTGCCAAGATGCAAAAGTAACCGAAACACAGAGGAGACTCGTGATAGGGCGTGGTACATGTGGTCTTGAGCCCTCAGACCATGGAGAATGGCAGTAGTCCAGCTCGAAGCCAGTTGGGGGTCGTGAGAGATCTGGGTCAGCGCGCACACTGGACCTCACGCGCTATGGCTACGGAAGAGTTACCGTATCAATCGGACCGCTTCGATCAGCCGTGTGCCTCGATTGAGCGCTTACAGAGGAGAGCTCCGATTGCGACACCGGTAGTTGTTATTTCTAGCCTGGTATGGGGAATCTTACAGAATGTGCAAGCGCAGCAGCGCGCAATGGCGGACGTGGTTCCCGAGGATATGCAGCCTACACATTCTCCTGAAAGAAGAGATGGTGTGATATTCTCCTGATGGCAGATGTAGCCGTTGAGAGCTTATATCATGGGTGCATTTCAGCTCCTAAGCAAAGTGCTGGACGGGCCGTTCCACGATGTTTTGCTTCATGTCAGGTGGATATCAGCTCCCAGAAGGCGCAGGAATCGTTTACGATCGAGCAGTGAAGCTGAAGGTGGACGCAGTAAAGGTCAAGGGGCTGGCCAGTCACTGACGAAGACTTTGCACCCGTTACCTTCCCAATGGTCATCGCATCGTCGCTCTGGGTGCGTGTGGCCTTCCATGTACTCGGATTAGCTGAGAAGGAAGTCGAATCGCATTCGGCTGGAATAAGATGCTCGTACCAGCTTCAACCGATGATCTGGCAGGCTCGGTGACAGCAGACCGCACAGGACCGCCGTTAAGAAGTCCTCAGTCTTCAGGCTGGACATCATCAGTCAGCAGCTCAAAAGAACGTGAAGTCGACAGAAGATCATCTTCTTTGGAGCTGCTTGTGTGATGGTCTCCACATCATTTTTAAAGTTTTACGGGAAATCATTCCGACTATCCTAAAATGCTTGTTGAAAAGCAATGATACATGGAGCCTCAATGCTGTTCTGTATTTCTAAGATGTCGTTTGCGTTGATGGATCTGCAGTCGCTGTACTTTGTGACGTCGAGGGCTTTGGCGGTCATATAGTTGACGAAGACTGGCGAAAATTGGAGATGAGGACTTTGATGCGCGGCAAAGTGAGTTACACAACGAAATGAAAGCGAGAGAGCAGCTCAGTTTCCAGGAGGGAGTTACTCGAGGTACGGTAACCCCCCTGTCGAACGGAAGCGTTGCCATCGGGAGTCGGGAGATGGCTTGAACTGACCCCAGAAAATCGTAAGGTACAGTACAGTACAAGGACAACGTGAGAGGGCGGCTATGAGCACACGGCATGTACTGTATGAGCGAGACCGGAACGGAAGAGAAAAGGCGAAATCTCGGGCAAGGTGGCTAAAACTCGGGCAGGCGTCCCGACGGCGCGCGTGGCTCGCACAGCCCTTCCGTTCCGTTCCGGCCTTTCCGCGAATTTGGGCTCGACTTCCCGTCGGCCCATCCCGTTACATAAACAAGAACATACCCTCATGTCCTGACGACGCTCCTCATACACCGGCTCTCTTCCTCTTACAAGCTCTACTACTGTGCTCAGTATGTATGATACTAAACGGTAGCGTTGGGGGCAACCAGGCCATCTTCCATGGAGATGGTCCCTCGGTAAAGACCGCTGCTGGGAAAGGGCTTTAGCCGCATTTGGCGCCTCCTCCTCCTCCGCGGTTGCCATGCAGACAGGCAGCTTCTTCCGTTCTTCTCCGTCATATTTTCCCCCACACCCAGCCCTTGTTCCATTTCACATTCACATTACCACATTCACATTCGCCTTCCCACCCGTATCCCCACTCCACTCGAAACTTTATCACAATGTCCATGCCCGAAGGTACGGTCAGGATTGTTACGGAAAGGAAGCACCTTGCGGCCTTGCATCGCTGCCTCACCTTCCCCTATTCCTATCGGCCAACTCCGCGCGCAACGCTTTGCAGTCCTCTTGCCTAACGCGTGGAATTCATGATGCAGGAGGAGACGCTACCAAGGGAGCTAAGCTCTTCAAGACCCGTTGCGCCCAGTGCCACGTTGTCGAGGCCGTAAGCTTTTTCTTCTTTTTTGTGAACCGACCCCCCATTCTAGAGTTTGACTGAACCTTTTTTACCGTCCGTTCTCTCGCGCAGGGCCAACCCCACAAGGTCGGGCCAAATCTCCACGGCCTCTTTGGACGCACGTCCGGAACCGCCGAGGGATTCTCCTACTCTGCTGCCATGACCAAGAAGCAGGTCAAGTGGGACGAGAACCAAATGTTCACCTACCTCGAGAACCCCAAGAAGTTCGTTCCCGGGGTAATGTGGCATGTCAGGCAATCTTGATCGCTCATCACCTTTTGATGTTGACCCTCTTTTTTTCCTTGTTCATCTTCAGACCAAGATGGTGTTCGCCGGTCTCAAGAAACCCGCGGACCGTGCCGATCTCATCACGTACCTCAAGGAGGCCACCGCTTGAACGCTCTCCCGTCTTTCTTTATAATCTTCCCCATCTGCCTCTCACCCCACATATGCGTCTGGCGTTCACACAATAGAAGTGATCGCGTCGCAGACTTCTTTTTAAATCGATCTCGCTTATCGATCCACAGAAGACCCTCAAATCGTGAACGGATATGACCGCTTACATTCCTTGTTCACATACACCTCTATTGATTCGATGTGCCGGAAGGATGCGGGAGGTTGCAGCCCGACCTTGTCGGCTTGTCGTAGGATTCTGATCGCATGGGAGTCTTCGGGGGCGTTGGGCTTTTCAAGCCATGCCACGGGCATACTCGACAGCCCGATGCTCCTCTTTTTCGCAACGATGGGACGAGGGGTTCTTTGCATGGCATCATCATGGATCGGCCCCATGTTCAGCGTTCGGATCGAGGCGCTTCTTTCTTGGAGCCTGCAACTTTCCGTGACGAATGACACCTATAAGCCTGTCAGCGCCTGTCAAAGTTGCGAGTGCTCGTCCTTGCCCAATGCTCTGTCGAGACCCCGTGGCGGCTACCATCGAGGCGAAGGCTCAATAGGTTAACGGTGCTTTGATTCAAAAACAAATGTACATGTAAAGAGACGGAATGGTCCGGAGAAGGTGAAGAAGGAAAGGCAGCATATAGGAATGAAAAGCGATGACATTACGACGTTGCCGCGACAGCGACGGCGACGGCGACGTTGGACGTCTCCACCACGTCGACGTCGTTGGTGATGCCGAGGGCCGCCAGCGTCTCCCTCTTCTTCTTGGCCGCCACGAAGCTCGACCTCATCTTCAGGTAATCCTTGTGGAGTCCGCACTCTGTCTTCTCCTGACCCCTCCACCTCCCGCCCCTCTCGTCCTCCCCCTCCCGGGTGGGTTGGGTCGAGTGGACGTCGCCGATCGACTTGTAGCCCCTGTCGATCAGCGGGTTGTAGGGCACGTCCTCCCTCCTGACGTAGTCCCACACGGCGTCGTAGTCCCAGTCGGCCAGGGCGTTGACCTTGACCATGGGAGGGTGCCTCGAGTCGTCGAGCTCGAGGACGGGGATGTCGCCTCGATCCCCTCGCTGGGACCTCCGTCGACCGGTGAAGTAGGCTCGGACGTCGAGGTCCGAGTAGGCTCGACGGGCGGGTTCCACCTTGACGAGGTAGTCGTAGATGTCGGCGTCCGTGTCCCACAGGTTCGGACCGTGACGGGCGGCAAAGTCGGCGGACGACGTGCTGTCCTGAGGTCGGTAGACGTGGAGGGGTGCCTCGTACCGCGCCGACGCCCGTTCGGCCAGCTGGAGGGTCTCGGGAAAGTGGTGGAGGGTGTCGATGAAGATGAGAGGCACCGGGTGCTTGGATGGTGCGTCTCTGGACGAGGTCGATGGCCTGGACAGCTTGTTGATCATGTCGAGGATGACGAGACCGGTCAGACCAAAGGCGGTGGTCTGGTAAAGACCGGGGAGAGAGATCAACGCCCATTCGATGATCTTCTGAGGTTCCAGGCCGGCCAGCTTGGCATTCAGATGAGCGATGTAGGCAGCATTAAAGACGTGTGCCGATGGTGTTGCTGGAATTGGAGCTGGGAGGTCGACGGTGGAGACGGAGGATGACGAGGACGACCGTCCGTGACTAGAAGTCTCGTCGATGGAGGGAGACATGTCGGGTCGCAGAGCCTTCGCTGTGAGGAGGTGCGTTGAGTGGAGTGTGTCAAGATGTCTCTGCTTTCAAGACTATTCGCCGGCGATGAAGCTACGTATAAGATAGGGAGTTGGGAAGCCGTTCGCTTCTCTCTCTACGCTTCGTCTCTAGTTATATGATTCATCTCCATTTGTCACCCCGTGTGCTACCTCCCGTAACGCCGAAAGGTGAACCCAACTGGGAGATCTCTGGAAATGACGGACGACGGCATAGCGGATTAGACAGCGAAATCGCGCAATCCCCATCTTGTACTTCTTCCCGCAGCGTCGGTGGCTTGTCACGCCATATTGCCCTCGCTCTTTACCACCACCACCACCCGGAAAAGGCGTCCGGGAAGGTCGGACACTTTGTCTGCCATGATAGAGAATCGCAAACCTTTCCCGCGCTTTCCCCAAACCAGCATCGTGCCATCTTCCTGCTGCTAAACATGCAGAAGTGCTTCGATCCTCAGTATCATTGCAGATTCGGAATCGGGAGAGGATTCTGCATCAGCCCCTGACTTGTTCGACTTTTCGAGGGCTTCTCCGGGGCGGGGGAGCGTGCCAAAGGTCGCTGTGCTGAAATCAACCTACTTGTACGCGGAAGCTTGTGAGTTTCACGAAAGGGCCTGATCGCGCCTCAAATTCACGTGTCTTGTCAAGGCGATGCTGCTCTAGTATTCTGCTGGTTCAGATTTGGCCTAGGAGCGGTAGCTGGTACCTTTTTTTTTTGACGATGAAGCAGAAGTCACCTGTGAAGGACCAGAAACAGTATCGGTGGCGAGCGGGTTGTGGTGGATGTCAAAGGACCCGGGCGTCAAAGTTCCTCCATAACTTCTGGAATCGGGTTGCAGGACGGCAGAGTGCGGGATTCAGAATTACCATCCGGGAGGACAGTCAGGAGCCGTGGATCGGCGTGGGTTGCGATAAAGCGTATCGAGACCAGGCGTATCCGTGGTGGGCGGACACCACTTTCCAGAACGAAAGAACACGACACCCCGTCATTGTTGAGGGGGCCTCCCAGCGTCGCAGTCCCAAGTCAGGCAGCTTCTTACCCGGTATCGGTGACTCTGCGGGTGGAGGCTCTACAGGGCCCAAGATTTTCAAGATTGGGATAACGAGCATCGTTTGGAAGCGATAAAGAGGATCAGAGTGATGGGGGGCGCGGGGAGTTTGGGAAAAAAGAAGATGAGAACCGGCTACACAACTTTATGTAGCCCGCTACTATATTACATCCTCGCTACCCGAACCAGCCTTCTCGTATGCAAGGATCTCCATCACTGCGAGCAAAAGAAACAAGGGTCAGCCTGGTGATGCTGCGGCTCCTCCATAACTATCGGGTAACTCACCAACGCCGCCAGCGACCGTCACCATTCCGCTGCGGAGCAGGAATCGGCCGAGCTCCTTGCTGTTTCTAAACAAATCTAGACACACGGGCCGAGTCGTCTTGATTTCCACCAGAGCCGTCACGTTGCGTGGCAGTGCGCGAGGGTTCTTCTTGATGACCTCGTTGGTGGTGCGGTTGAGCAAGGCACGCAAGCGCGTTATGGTCGCCTGTTCTGTGAGAGATTGATGGTGCAGAACAACCTGCAGACTGGAATAAGTCATGGCACGGTGGGCATCGGTGCGCAGAGACATACCGGCACGCCGATGGTCAGGGGGATCTCGATGTCGAATGTGACGATCTGTGCTAAAAAGTGAGTGGTGATAGGAACCGGAGATGATGGATCGCAGAGGATGCTTCCGATGCTGGCTCAAATGAATCAGTATGGAGCGTGGAAGATCATGTTGCTCGCCCGCGCGCTCACTTGATGTGTGTGATGTCGACCCCTGACAGGCTGAGGAGAACGTTGTCCCCCGCCGCCGCCCACTTGACGCTTTCTTCAGCGACTTCCAGAGCTGTCGTCAAGATAGCAAGAGTCAGAAAAGTGACGCCAGGAAGTGCTCACGGTGATCCTTACCTTTGACCATTCCGACCTCATTTATGGGCAGTACGAGTACCGACTCTCCGATCTGCACGCTTCCGCCTTCTATCCTCCCGCTTACCGACACGGCGCCTCCCCCTCCGCCAGCTGCGATACCACCTTTGAAGTAGTCGGAGATCGACAGGCGGAAAGGTTTATCAATCGGTCGTTCTGGCGGATCGAATGCGTCTAAAAATCGGGAAAGATGACGATGTTAGCGGAAGAACTTCCCCGGATTGGATACCAAAACGCGCAAACCGATTTGAGAAACCAGCGTTGGTCCCGAATACCATGCGTTGAGACCGGCAGCGGTGCGTTTCAACAGGTTCTCTCCGGTAAAACCACTGGTCGGAACAAACCAGAGCTTCTGCTTGCGGAAGCCGACTTGCGTCAGAAAGGTCGTGAGCTTTGCGGAGATCGCGTCAAAGCGAGCTTTGTTCCAGTCGACAACGTCCAACTTGTTGATGGCGACGATCAACTGCTGGACCCCCAAACTTCGGATGAGAACTGCGTGTTCTCGAGTTTGACCGCCAAAATCGAAGCCCGTTTCAAACTCGCCGGGGGTAGCGTCAACGACGAGAATGGCCACGTCGGCCTATGGAACAGTGAGGGGTAAGCCTATTACCTGAATACGTGGAATAAAGGGTAGATCGCACCTGAGACGCGCCGCTCATCATGTTTGGCACAAAGTCTCTATGTCCGGGAGCGTCCAGTAGCGTGAACTTGCGGTGCTCCGTTTGGAACTTTGTTATGGCAACATCGATGGTCACACCTCTGCATGATGTCCGGAATCAGCTCACGAAGGTGGCAACGAACCAGGGATGCGGACCAACCGGCTGCGTTCTTCTTCCGTCTCATCAAGAACCCATGCATACGCGAAGCTTCCCTTTTTCATCTTCTCAGCGTCCCGCTCGAATTTCTTCATGGAACGATCCGATACTTCGCCGAGGAGATACAGTAGATGCCCCATAAGCGTACTTTTCCCGGCATCCACGTGGCCTGCATCCTAAGATATTAACGAATAGTGCGAGAACTCAGCCGGATAACAGGGCACTTACCAACAACCACTAGATTCAAAGTTTCTTTATCGGCGTTACGCCTTTTGTACTCGTCCGTGATGTTGATCCGCTTCATCTTCGGGCTACTTTTTACGCTGTTGGTGCTACTAGTTTTGGCCATGGACGGCACTTGAAGCGAGGATCCCTTCGCTGGGGTGGACGCCGAGCGGGAGATATCCGGGGGTGGCCGAAGTCTTGGTCGGCTTTCGGAAGCGAACCCCAGGCTGCTCATGTCGGACTGCAGTTGATCTCTCGGGTCGGACTCTTCTACGGTTGGTTTTTGATTCGGAGGGGGGACGGTTTTGACGGAAGGTGGCTTCGTTAAAATGGTCTTGGATGAATGAGATTTGGCTGAAATGAAGATAGCATCTACTCAGCAAAAGTAGAAGTGGCTTATCACAAGACCATGCTATCTCACCCTGTGTGCTCTGCAATCTGGCCTTGGCAACCACGTCGTCTGGACTTGGGGAGTCGAATCGGAACGGCTGCACGTTCTCTCCAGTAGCTAGAGGGACCGACGAAGACACAGAAACCACGAGATCAGTGCGCAGGTCAGTGAGCGCAGGAAGGGCTTCAGTTGTGAAGAACTCCGCAAAGGTCGAGGGCGCAGCAGTCAGTGGAGCTAATGTTGCATTATTGGTGCCAGGAACGCTCGTGAAGATCGAATGAGTCGGTCCCCGAGGTAATATTGACGTCTTAGTTGCCGAAGTAGATTGCGGTGCTAGCGGATTGGATACTGGTACCATTGGCACAGCGAACGAAGTAACAGACCGAGGTTCTCGCTGTAACGCGCCCACTTGGTTGTTGGGGGCCACAAGCCCATTGAAGGTTCCTGACCAGGAGACCTTTGGAGCTGCAGGGCTTCCGAGCGCAGCTAGTGCGGTTTTTATGGCATCTGCTCCGCTCATCGCTGTTGATGGTAGACTCTTCTGAACTGACGGGAGTGTCCCGATTATTCCTTTGCCTAGATTTCCCAAATGTGATGCATTAAAGTTCGCGAGGCCGGCCGGATCCTGTGTTTTGGATTCCGTTGATTTCGCGGTCCCCATGGAGAGATTGCCCTTGTTCTCAAAGAGACTTGAAAGCGAGAGCTTTGAAGCTGCGGTCCCCGGATTACCCAGAAGTGAGCCGCTGCCGCTTTGAACGAGACCAGACAAAGAAAGTTTGGACGCATTTGGCGCAAGGGACGAACCAAGAGGCGAGCCTAAAGGTTGGATCTGCAGGGAGCTCAAGCCTCTCAAGATTGGCGAGGGCAAATCCTGTGTTTGTTGTTGACCATGGCCGCCACGATGCACGTCAATTCCAGCGTTGATCTTGCCAAAAGGCATGTACGGGGCGGAAGGTTCTTTCGAAAACACGGTGGGTTGCACGGGACCTGCAAGAAGACTGGCAAGACTGGAGGATGCCGGAGATGTCTTGTTTGGGAATGAAGTGTTAAGCAACGATTTGGCTTCGCCAGCTGCCGCGCTCAACGCTTTAGATAATGGCAGCATGGGGCTGGAAGCGGGAGGAACCCAGCCCTTCGCTGACTCAAGAATCGTCGAAGATGTAAGAGAAGACGCGATGGAGTTGCCCAAGTTCGCAAGGGCGTTGACGCTAGTTACTGCATCGGATTCGACTGCTTTGGGCGTTTGAACTTTGGAAGTGCTGGCGTTCGGCTCGGACCGATTCTCTGCCTTCACGGTAGGAATCCGATCTGAACTCTTAAAGGAGCTGGACTCGATGGCGACCTTCACACGTGGTATGATCACCGGATATACCGTGTGAAATTCCAGACCGTCTTCCTCGCCTTGAGCGATCGTCAGCGTCCCGCCGCGTGGCTGGACTCCTGGTGAGCGGAGTAAGAGGGTATCTCCAGAGATTGGTCTTGGACTGCCGAGTACCGCGAGCTTGCGATGCGTCTCTGAGCTCACGGCCATATGCTGCGGCCCTCGACCATGGATAGGGACGTTCTGAACACATGTGTCTTACCGGTTGTGGGTTTAGCAGCTGCAGCTGCTACTGGGCGGAGGCCGGGAGGTGGAGCTACTAGTCCAGGGGGTGGTCCGGAACGAGGACCCTGGTCTACGAGAAGTTTCACCTGTCAGAACGAAGGGCGTCGGCTCTCCGCACCCCGCGGAACAGGGAATCTGCTGTCCGTACCCAGAAGGACATTGATCGCCATCTCGACGTCGTTCCCTTGTGCCTTCAGCGCTTCGGCGATCTGTTCCTTGCGAAACTCACTCCCGACCACTTTAGCGACCTCGTCGAGCAGGTTCACGGCCTGAGCAGGGCTTTGCGCCTTGACAGGGTACGCATCGTCCGATGTGAAGTACGAGTGAACCTGAGCGGCGTTCCGATCGTACGTGTACTCGTCTGCCGGAAGAGAAGGCAAAAAGATGGTCGGTGCTCCCTATTCCGGACGAGTGGACGGTCTGTCTCTTCCTGTATCCACCTTCATTGTAGTCGTCCTCCTCATCGTAGCCGTCCTCTCCGTAATCATCGTCCAGCTCGTCTGCGTGGTGCGAATGCAGGAAGCTTTGAGGTGAGCGACACGGCAGGGTCAAATGCAAGTGGCAAGGAATGTTGCCCCTGTTTCCGTACCATCTAGATCCAGATTTCGCACTATTCTATGCCGGCTCATTGCGAGGTACAGATATATACCCTTGTGTTTGTGTCCTACTATGATACTTGCGACTTGTTGCACTGGGTGAGTGACGCACAGGACTGTGATGATGAAGGGCGAACTTGCGATCCGTGACTGTGCCCCAGCTGGCGTAAATCAGCTACGCGCGCCGCCCCCCAATCGACCTCGTTGCGCTGGGACCCGACCGACTTGACCCTTCTTCCCATTGGGATCAGGAGGGCACCCACCCCGCTTGAACCACAAGAGACATAGACGCAGCGAAACGACCATGGCGCTACATCGCAACAAGGGTTCCTCTGCTGCCGCCGGAATACCAGGCCTGGAACCCCCATCCTACGAGCTCGACCAACGCAACCAGAACAACAATGCCTCTGCCGACGCTGCCGCTGCACCTCCACCCCCAGAAGGAAAGCACAAGAAACCAAAGAAGCGTGAGTGAACTTACGGGAATTCCCGCTGGTTCAACATCCTGTCATCTCCTGATCCGCTTCCGAATCCTGTCTGTTAGCGAGACCATGGAAGCAGCAGAACCTTCCACACTTCTTCCCCGTCCTCACTCCGACGCTCGCCTCCATTCCTCTCCTTGCCGTAGCCCTGATCTTCATCCCCGTGGGCGCCTACCTCTATCACGCCAACGCTGCCGTCGGCGAGGTTTTCATCGACTACACGCAATGTTCCGTGCAGGCGCCTACCTCGTTCGCCGCTCCAGCCGCGGGCGTCTCCCCTCACATCCTCCAGTGGCAGTACACCGCTTCCACCGGTGCCTGCGACATGCGGGTCAACGTCGGATGGCACCTCGTGGCTCCCGTCTTCATGTACATTCGTCTCACAGAGTTCTATCAGAACCATCGGCTGTACCTGAAGAGCAAGTCCGAGGATCAGGTCGGAGGGACCCGCTTTGCCAAGGCCGGAGACATCACCGGCGACTGCGGATGGTTGAGATACGCCAACTGCGACTCGGCCCGGAAGGCAGGATCGTGGACAGGCACCGGGAACATGGCCGACATGAACCCGGACTGTCGGACGCCTCTGGCGTCCCGCGATCCCATCATCGTCAATGCGGACCCGAACGCCCAGTACTATCCCTGCGGGTTGATAGCGAATTCTGTGTTCTCCGGTAATGACGGCGGTTGACGTTTGGGAATGGACGTCTTGTTTCCTCCATATGTTTCCCACTGATCGCCTTTTTCTTCCAAAACAATCTTTCGCGCAGACGACATCTCGTCCTTGACGTCCGCCACCACGAACCAGGTCTATAACTTCGGGACCGTCGGCATCTCGTGGCCCGAAGACGAAGCGACCTACAAGAACTCTCCCTGGTTCACCGACCCGACCTTCGCGTCAGCCATCCCTACCACCCTCATCCCTCCACCGGCCTGGCGCCATCTTTACCCGACCGGCTACAACTCGACCAACTACCCCAACGTGGCGACCGACGAGCGACTCCAGGTGTGGATGCGCGTCGCGGGGTTCCCTTCCTTCCGAAAGTTGTGGGGGAGGAACAACACGCAGGGGTTGGACGAAGGCGTCTATTCCCTGACCGTCATCGATCGCTTCCCCGTCATACCGTTCGGGGGAACCAAGAGCATCGTCCTGTCGAACCTGGGTCCCGTGGGAAGCAGGGAGTCCTTCCTGGGCATCGCCTTCCTGGTCATCGGCTGCGTCGCCGCCTTCCTTGCCTTCATGGTCTGGATCGTCAGGTTCAGGTAACGTTTACTCAGGGGTCCCCCGGTCGAAAAGTTGCGAGCGGACTCCCCCGCCCGCCCTTTTGTGAAACTTGGGCTAATGTCCCTTTGACTTAATCCGTTGATAATTTTGCAGGAAATTGGGTGATCGATCATATCTCTCATGGAATGCCAAGCCGTCTTGATTGAAGAGTTTTCCACTTCCGACTATTTTTTTTTGGGGACGCCCTACGCGCATATAGCATTGGCAAAAAAATCCAGCAAAGCTCAGTTACCGTCCGTCTCTGTTGTCCTTGGGACGAGACCGAAGAGTGATTATCAGAATCAGGTCTATTAGGTATCCCTTGCCGCCGTCTTGCTGTTCTGGAGTAAAGCACCGGGAAGGGACCTGGACCGCGGGAAACAGCAGTGCTCCTGCTTCCGGACCTGCTTCGAAGTGATTTGTAGAAGGATGGATACTCCTATCTGTAAGTGGCCATCACCCGAATGAGATCATGCACTATATTAGATTCCTGAGAGTTATATGGAAGACGTCCCGCATCGCAATAAAACGTATGGAAATGTAAGAGAAGTGGAGAAGGATACCACTACAGGAAGAGGGGAAAAACTTGATTCATTGAAAGTGGACAGGGCAAGTATGCTTGCCGTAGTTCGGATTGTGGAACCAACTCTCGATGCAGTCTCGATGGAAGAAACACAAGCAGTTCAGACGAGCGATGGTTTGACCTGAGGCGTTTTTCAAAAAAGTGGCGCATTTTTAGCTATCAACGCACAATGACATACCGTCCCCAAAAGGAACTCCTTACCCTGCAAAAAGTCGTCGAAGCAGATGGCGCATTCCCTTCCGCCTAGATCCTCCTTGAGGACCTGCACGAGGAACCTGGTACCCGCGACGCTGGTGGTCTCCTTCCCGTCTCCACCTCGGACACCGTCCAGACATTCCTTGACGTGCTCCTCGACCTCCGTCTGGGACATCCTGGCGTCCAGGGCACGACCGCACACGGGACACTCGTTCATGGCGCTGTCGACCGATCGGGAGGGAGAGGGTGGATCGACGCCGTGATGGTGGTGTTGATGTTGGAGCGTCGGTGTGCGCGGTCGTGGGGAGGGTGACGGGGAGACCGGCGTGGGAGAGAAGAGCTGTCGAAGGTTGGCCGTGGAAGTGGCCGTTGACGGGGTCGTGGTGTTGCGAGTTTGGATGTACTGCGCGCAGGACCTGCAGACTCGATGGGGAGGAGCATTGGGGAGGAGGGGTAGGCGTGTTGAGGTGCAAGATGCGCAGTAGACCCGGCCGCACCAGCTGTCAGGACCGGAATATCGAACTCGTTACTCTCGATCGGCGGGTTTGTGAACGCCATCATATAACTTACCGACAGTGATGCCGCCTCAGCCAGACGGTAAATTGAGATCCGCAGCGACCGCATGACATTGCGTCTTGGTCCGGTTGCCAGGCATCTGGTGGTGACATGGCTAGCGGTACATTTGTAGGCGCTGTAACGATTTGCGGGATGATCGGTATCGGCCGCGCGGGAGATGAAGGTGCTGGACGGATGGGAGAGGGTGAACGCGTCCGCTCAGGTCCCAAGACATTGGGGGAGGCAAGCGGCGACGAGGTAGTCGGCGTGTGAGGTCGAGAGAGACGAGATGGTGATGAACGACGAGAACCTTTCCAAGCAAAATGAACAGAAGAAAAGGAGAGAGAAAGTTTTAATTTTGTGTGATTCAAAAGGGCAATGGAAAAACACCCCGGTGATCTGCGCATAGCTCCAGAAGCAGCTGTGGCCCCCAAGCTTCCATCTCGCACTGATCTTCTCGTCATCACGTACCCCTATCTATCGGATCCGCAGGGCCCTTCCCTTTGTTACGAGGATCCGCAGAAATCGGCGATGCGACCTGCACATCTTCCGATTCTTCTGCCTGCTCGAGAGCATCCACCAAAGCAGTCAGCTCTTCGGCGTGCTCCAAATACGTCGAAACGAGAGTGGAAGCTGCCCGCTTTCGATCCTGCATAAGGTCCACTGAATATGAAAAAAGGTTAGTAAGTCATGCCAAGATGAGTAGTATCCGCCCACGCAATGTACCTTTGAGGCCTTCCAGGAGTTGATGAATGACATCCTGATACAGATCTAGTTCCTTTCGAACAGCAGTGAGGTCATGCGAGTCTTGCGACGCAGGAAGTGTCGCAATGGTGGCTCGTGCCCTCGCCAGGTAATCGTTCGATGTAGGAGATGCAATAGTCGAATCTTCCTCCACCCCAACGTCTGCTCTCCTCTTACGAATTCGAAACCATCGCCGACGTCGCACCCAAGAATTTAGCACGGTACCGATGGGCGCGGCGAGCCACTGCAGCGGCGGGTCCTCGAAAGTCTTGGCGTACTACGAGGAGAAGTCGAGTTCAATTATGCTGGCAGTCCAGGAAGGAGCTCGGATACACCGCAGTATGGCATACCTGCCATCCGTCGACAGGGTCAACTCGTGGATGTTTTGTGTCCGGTTGCCAATCGCTGAGCCAGTACCAGCCTCTGACAAGCTGTCCGCTGTTCGAGTCTCGTACTTGCGGTAGGTGCACGTCATCGAGAGGACACGGACGGCCAAGGGGAGTGCACCAAGGGCCGCGAATATCGCTCTTCGTGAGGTTCTCTCGGCTGAATTGACGCGCAAAAAAGGTGCTCCGTTGATTCTCGTAGATGACTTCGACGACGGTGTTGTGGCGGTTCATGAGTGGGCCAGCCGATGCGCGGGGAGCACCGCTCTCGGCAAGCCGTCGTTCCAATACTTTTTGCTCTGCTACCTGGAGGAGCTCGCATATGTATGGTTCTTCTCCCTGCGCCGCAAGGTCGTAGGCCGTATCTTCGAACTTTGTTCTGATCAGAGGGTCAGCGCCCTTCTCGAGCAGCAGCTCGACGAGGTCGACGAAGCCCTTGGCACTAGCTCCCATGAGAGGCGTGTGACCCGTCCGCGACTGCGCGTCAACGTTGGCACCAGCTTCGATGAGGGCTCGTGCCGCAAAAAGGTGGCCTTTCGACGTACAGTTGTGAAGAGCGGACCAGCCGTCGCGATCGCGGTGATTGACGTCCACACTCGCATTGGCAACAATCTCTCGCAACATCTCAGTATGCCCCCGCTCCGCTGCCTTGATCAGGGACGTCTCTCCCTCCCTGTCGGCAAGGCTGGTGTTGGCGCCGCGCGCGACGAGGAGTTTGAAGACGTCCAGGAAACCTCGTGCAGCTGCGTAATGGAGTGGGGCAAACCCAGTTGCGGGAGAAAGTGCGTTGAGATGCGCGGCGTTGAGCGAGTCGGATTGCGTCGTCAGGAGTTCTCGTACAGTGTCAAGCTCGTTGGCAGTCACTGCGCGAATGAGTTCTCTTTCGAGCGAGTCCCCGCCAGAGCCCGCGCCACCGCTTGTCCCAAGTGTGGTGTTCTGCGAGGCGAGACTGGATGAAAGCAGAGGCAAGGTCCCACTGCACTGAGGGAGGTGATAGGAGCCGTAAACGGGATGGAACCTGTGGGGCAGACACGGGTGGATCTTTGAAGGAAGATCGGCCAGACCCGCAGGGAACGGGGACTGCTGCGGGACGGCGGACCCTGCCATGGCGACAAACTTGGTTGCGACCTGAGAGTGACTTGGGGAAAGCGCTTTTCGGTTCGATGCTGCCCTCTCTGCGACCGTTCTCGGCTATTACAAATGTAAAGGGTTCTTGTTTCGCTGTTGGGGATGGATTGACGAGCCAGGTTGACCCCACACGCACGCACGATGAGAGGATGACACACTCACACTCACACTCACATCACACACTCACTCACACACACATGGCGCAGCCCTTGATTGGGCGGGGGGTCACTGATATACGTGTGTACCGTACATCAGCTAGCTGGTGCTGGTCCGTCGCTAGCCGGTCCACTATTAGATGGGCGTAAAGCCAGGATCGATCGAGTCCAATCTTCTACATGTCATAAATACAAAGGCACAATCTGCTTAATCTACACGGAAAGGTGGTGGGGTCTCTGACAGCCTAGAGTCCAACGACCCCGTCTGTCCATCGCTATCGGTCGTCATGCCTCCCGTCTGCTGCTCGTCAAACAAGCTCATGAGCGGAGACCGCTCCTCCTTGCCCGCGCTCCTCCTCGAAGGGAACGGACCGGTCCCTTTGCGTTCTCCCAGAAGTGGTCTCGACCCTTGGAGTCCCATCGCGTGCTGCGAGCTTCCCGCCGCGGCCGCCTCGAACACGTCGTCCTCGTCGTCGTCCGCACTGTTGCGTCGCGCGAAATCCCCCTGCTCCATGTAGCTCGCAAAGTAGGAGCCAGCCGGAAAGGTGTCGGTTCGGTTGGGAATGGTCCATTCCGTCTGGTGGTGATCAGGGACACCTCCACCTGATGCCGGCTCGATGGCGATGGGGTGCTCGTGATGGTCATGGTCGCGAAGCATCGGTGGCGATCCTGGGCTGCTCCGCGGCAGAGAGCAGCGATCGGTGCTCTTGAGGTAGTTGGTAGCGTCTCGCACCTTTCGGAAGAAGCGAGAAGGCCCAACAAGGTGGTAGATCCCGGACCGGAGGAACGGATTCTTGCAGGACTCGCGCAGTTTCACGAAACAGACCTCCATGTTCCGATACGTGTAGTCTTCGACGATCTCGAGGAGTGCCAGCGTGGCGCTGATGGGAACGAAAAAGAAGATGAGGAAATATCGTGGAGGCAGCCAAAGAAACGAAGTCCCCTGAGTATACCTTGCGTCGATATCTGTGACAGCGCCAAAGTCAAACACCACGGCACGGATGTTCTCTTCGTTTCCGGTCGTCGATTGTCCTTCTTCCAAGAATGCCTCGGCGCTCGCCTCTCGCGACCGACGTCGCGCCGCTGGGGTCCGTCTTGGCTCCTCTCCAGGATGGACGCCAAGGTCACCGTACATTTCTATCCGCTTCAAACGGTCCTTGAGTTGACCCGAATTGCCAAAGAAGAGGCCCTCCTCGACCCGTATAATAAGAGCATCGTCTATCCTCTGAACCTTGTCTGAGTCGCTGATGCTCCGATACTTTATCTTCGTAGCTCCTGTCGCTGGATCAACGACCATCGTGCGACCCATGACAGCCAGACGAGTCTGCAACAAACATGATTAGGACACTGTCCAATCACACTCCCAAAGAACTTTACTATATCACCTTCGTCGTGTGTTTCACGACCAGAAGCAATGAGACTCCGACGGAAAGCAAAGTCCCAGACTCGATCGACAAGACGATCGTAGTGAAGAAGGTCATGAGCAGAAGACCGAGGTCCTTCCAGGCTCGCATTCGCAGAATAAAGTATACATCGTCGAGCTCTATGAGCTTAAGGGCTGCAACGACGATGATGGACGAACAAACCGCTTTCGGCAAAAATTCGAACAGCGGCAGCAGCCAAATCGTCGTACAGAGCACGGCAGCTCCCGTGAAAAATCCAGCCATTTGAGTTCTCGCCCCCGCGGTGTCGTTAACAGCTGACCGACCAAGCGATCCGAAAGCAGGGAATGCGCCGAAGATGGCTCCGATAATGTTTCCGAAGCCAATGGCGACGAGCTCACGATTTGGAGAGACAGAGTAGTTGTGCCGCGTGGCATATGTTTTCGCTGCGACGATCGATTCGACGAAGCCGATGACGGAAATGAGGATGGCGGAGAGCATGAGACTCTTGATCTTGGATAGGCTCATGGAGGGGATCTTTGGGTATTCGTAGTTGCTATGAGCAAGTCCTTTGACATTCAGGATCGCGACGCCCTTGCAATCCCAGGCGAAGTACTTTGACAATGCAGTCGTAAAGACGACTAATAACAGGATTTCCGGTACGACTTGCAACCATCTGACTTTCTTGAACTTCTTCTTCACAAATTTCATGCCCAGCAGAAAGGAAATGCTCCCCACCGATAAAAATGAGGTCAGCAGATGAGTGTCGCCCAGCCTTGACAACGTTTCCAAGAGCTTGTGGATCGGCGACTCGCCCTCTGGCTTTTGGGCGGGAAGCTGATTGGATTGCCCGCATTGATTGATCGGAGGCACTATCCCTAGTAGCGTTTCGCTCATGTCGATCATGACAACGATGGCCACTGCGAGCACGAAGCCACGAAGCAAGGCTCGGGACAGAACTGAATCCAAGAATCCGAGTCGGAAGAAACCCAGAAGGAATGTAAAGATCCCAACCATGAGGCAGAGCAAGGTTGCGATTCCTACAGCTTCCTCTTGTTTCGAAAGCAAGGAGCCGATGGAAAGGTCAGGAAGCGAGTGCGCTGCCTTTGAGGAAGCATATTCGCGGATTGTGGCGCCAACGAGCATGGAAATCAACGCTTCGGGACCCATTCCAAGCTGCCTGACATTCGACAATGAGCGTAAGACGGGCACTCCTTCGGATGTATTGAGCTGACGAAGCGACTGACCTCGATGTGCCAAGGAGCGCGTAAACGAATAGGGGGATGCACGACGTGTAGAGGCCGTGCACCGGTGGGAGTTTTACCAGAGCTTGGGAATATGACAGTCCTTGCGGAACCTGTGAAGGAGCAAGACATGTAAGAAACGTGTCGGCGATGTTCTGGGCACAGGCGAGGACACTACTCACAAGCAGGAAAGCCACGGTGATGCCAGCCATCAGGTCCGACTGGAGGTATTTGCGAAACTTGTAGTTGGGAAGCCAGCCGATAACAGGCACGTAGTAACGCAACCTCGTTTTAAACGCCTTCATGTATGCTTCGTAGGATTCTGTACCCAGAGAGGATCAGCGCCTGGGCCTCCGTCCGTTTCCGTTTCCCAACGCTCACTCGGCGTACCATCATCGAGCGTTCTAGCAGCCGTCCCCCTGGCCCCTCGAATTGGGCTGCTGGATCCTGGATCGCTGAAGGCATAGTCCTCGTCCTTGTTGAGAGAGTGGGCGGAGTGTAAGAGCGGAGTTGCCTCTGAAGCGAGGGACCAAGCGGGTGATTCGGAGTCGGTACCGAACACTGGATTGGCGGTATCGCAGTGCAGGGCCGAGGTGGTCCCTGATGGATCGGTCAGGGCCACTTTCGGACCTCGTTGTGGCGAAGAAGAGGAAGCCATTCCGGCTTTCGGGCACACGGCTGCGAGCAAAGGTTGAGAGGTTCTGATCAAGATACGCTGACGCTTCACAACTAGAGCGGAGATGATGAGATGAGGACGTTCCAAGAGAAAGCTCGGCGAGGAGGGTAAAGCGATGAGGCTGAGAGATGAATATATATGAATATATATATATATATATGTGTGTGTCACAGCAGTGGCAGCCGCAAGTATCCTGTACGCTGACTGCTTGTTGTAAAAAAGGACAACGAGGGGAAGAAGATCCATCGGTGCCACTTGCCTTCTTCGGACGTTTCGGACACCACCCATCCTCCTCCTCCGACCCTTCTGCTCCCCCAGGCTTAATATCGAGACCGAGACCGATCCCACTATCAAATGAGACGAGGAATCTATTAGAACATGGGTTCAGTGAGGCCAGGCTGAGACGTCAAGTCTATTGCTACAGCCATGCGCAGCTGAACGATTGGCTTTCTGGTTCTGTTGCTGAGCGCGTTCAATCTAACCGCTCGTTTGCATTGCGCTACGAGGTGTCCTGACTTTCCCGTAGGAGGCATTTCCGCCATAGGTGTCCTGACTTTCTGGCATGCTCGATTGTCGCTGCACAGAGCGCCATGCAAGCGTCCGTCATTTGACGGCAGTCTGGTGCATCGGGATAAGAACGAACGAAGAACGAAAGTCCCGAACGAGGCTGTCAAACCTGAGAAGCCAGGGGAGACGGTGGACACTCAGGTGGACATGGGGGCAATATGCATTTCCTACTCTTCCTTCCTCGCATCTCGAAATTGGGGCACTTGTCCCAACTGCACTGTGCGGTCGTAAGGGGAACTCAGAGCAGGTACAACACTGGACGTTGAAGCTGGAGGCGTAGCGATGAACTGGTACATAAAAGAGGCAATCAACGTAATGGTTTCCAACGTTCCAGTACGTTCTTGAGAGTCCAGCCAGAGTCTCGGTGGGATTGCGTCCTCCAGAGAAGGGTCAGGCAACTCGCAATTCCCCAGGGTTCCCCAGAATCCTGTGAACTGAGGTTTAAGCCTCGGTCGCCTGTTTTTAGGCCCTTTTTCTCCTGGATCGCCCACTCAAAAAACCCCGCTCCGACCCCAGATTTGTTGCAAACGACCGATGTTGATGAGGTCGTGACCGCTCCCTTTCTTCACTGGCAAAGCAAACGATGCGCCTCCGACTCTGCTATAACTGTCCGACTTGCCCGACTTGCACCTGAGCATGCTATCGAACGAGGCCTTCCGCATTGCCAAGTACAACAATAGCAGCAGCAGCAATGTCAACTTCCTCGACCCTGCTCCTCGACCGTCAAACCGACTCCCGATCCTCCAGAACCATGACGAGAAACCTGCTACAGCTACTGCACCGGGTTCCTCTCTGTCGTCAATGCGACGAGGGCACATGAGCTGGCGAAAATGTTCGACCTCGACCCGCAAGCTAGAGACTGGGCATTGGGTCGCTGGCTCAACCATCAAAGTCGGACTGCAGTTGGGAACCATGGCCGATGCCGCATCGCTGATCAGGTATCCGATTCCGTCAGCCGCGATGGCATCTGAAGTCGAAGCAAACAGTGCGTTGAGCCCTCGCAGCGGGAACCATCCTCGATTGATGGCGCCTCCGGGGAAGAGAGAACTGTCATCTTTGCGGAGGGAGATGAACGACAGTCGAGCAGATATACCACCTTCTGGAATCTTCCCGACCAAAGCAAACTCACTTCCAACGTTGTCGCCTGCCCGAGGAGACACGGGGTCTCCGCAACCTCGACAGCAGTGCAGCAAGTCTCCCGGCCTTGATTGGGAAGGAGTTGACGGAGAGATGAGAATGAAGCTTGTCAAGACTTGTCATCAGCACTTTACCGGCAATGATCTATGGGTCAATGTATCGGGCGGGACAAACGGGGAACCGCAGGCAAAGGCGGCCGTTGTCCACAGCATACCGGCCGCCGTGGCGTTTACTTCAGGAACCATCTCTCACATTGCCACTTGTTCAAGTGAGTTCGGAAGACATTGGAGCTTCCCTTTAATTACGCGACCTGACGATCACATCTTTTCCGTGTGCGTAGAGCTTTTTCGGGAGGGTTCACAGGATCTCCATTTCCCAACCATTTCCGAAGACGTCTTGGGCGAAATTATAACATTTCTTTATTGGAGCTGGCACAAGACGCGACGACGGCCGCAGTCAGATGCATTGGGCGCTGATTACAAGTTCGCGCCGCAAACTCCCTTGCTCTTTGAAATCATGGCTGCAGCTGTCTACTTTGACTTGCCGGTTCTTGTGGACATCTGTGCCGCCAGTGCCGCAGCTAACTTTGATTGTAAGCAAGACATACTTCGATTAAGCTAATTTGCATACGCTGAATGATTGTATTCCGTGGGTTGCAGGCATCACCTCGTTCGGCGGACTGCTACGCCCTCTGGTGCGAAATATCCTGTCACGACTCAACATCGGCGATCTGTGCGTGAGCGAATACGATCTGATCTCCCCGGAGAAAGACACGAATGCTCCAGTACTAGCAATCGATGTCGCCGCTGATCTCGCCGACCGCGCAATTGTCGACACCTCTCCGATCTGGGGACGAAACTACCTGAAGTTGCAGGTACGCTTGCCAGCGTCGCGACGGTGGTTCACTCATGCGAGGAGGAAACTCGGCGAACCGATTCAGTCCATGTGCACCATCGCACGTGGGATCTGCGTACGGTTCTACGTCGAGCAATGCATGATACGGGAGTTGAACGATGCTGCCGAACAGAAGCTCGCTCGGATCATTCTGCGCGAGGAATTGCATCTGTCAGAGATAAGGTTAATGGTGCGACGAACGACATCTCGTCGGACGCTGGACATGTGGATGGAGACAATCGAACGAATGCAGCAGCTGCAGCAACTGGAAGTGGTCGTCGAAGGAATATCAGATTCCCTGCAGGAGGACTTTGCGCACTTCTCTCGAGGTGGAAAGTACAAGCTGAAAGTTACATTCAATGTTGCGACTCCTGTCCCTCATGAGCATCTGGTGGCATTGAGCGACAAGGTTGCTGAGGACTCGAGCTCGTCAACGAAGAAAGTGCTTCCGCTGCCAAAGCTGCAGCAGGGGTGGGATCCCGTGTCAATGCCACACGGCGGGGCAGTCGCAACTCCGGGTGCTGCGAATGCTAGATCTCTGAAGCCGCTGGAAAACGCCGAAAAGTTGCAAGCTCCTGACATCGCAGTGCAGTACCTGATAACTCCAAATGGAATTTCTTGGCAAACCCTTGCTGTCATCTCTGAGCACCTCATGCTCACAGAGTTGGACATTGGAGGACATGTGATCGGAATCGATGGCGTGACTATCTTAGGGTCTGCACTTGCCGCTCAAAAGTGCATCCTCGTTCGTCTCAAACTGGCTCGGTGCCAGCTCACTAGTCTCGGTGTTAAAGTGCTCTCAACGTCTCTCCGAAGCAACACCAGCATCAAGCTCCTGGACCTAACTGGAAACATCTCCTCCGAGGATCCGCAAGCTTGCGACGCTGCTCGCGCTTTCGCCAACGACTTGCAAGCGGGAAGCGCAACGTCGTTGGAAGAACTCGGCCTTTCCGGCAACCATCTAACGACCCTCGGCCAGATCGCCATCTTCGAAGCGTTCGCTCGTCGACCTCGGATCGTCGCCCTTGACCTAGCCGACATGGATCTCAATTCTTCCCTGACCCACCTCGGTGGCGCGGTCGCGACGAGACGCGGGAGACGGTCCCTTCGCATGCAGAGGTTGAATCTGTCGGGGACCCGGATCCGGCCTCGAACGTTTCGAGAGTTCTGCAGCGTGTTGCTCGGACACGCTACGGCCGCAGCTCTCAAGGACGGAGGAGGCGGGGACGGTGCGCCCCCGCGCATCACGGAGCTCAACTTGAGCGATGTCCCCTTCTGCAACGTCTTCGCGGAATCGCTCGCCCACCTGCTTCGTCAGGGAGGCCTGTCCGTGACAAAGCTCATCCTGGCTCGTTCGAGAGACGAGACCGGGTCAGATGCTGCGCTCGGAAACCAAGGTTGTAGCATACTCCTGGCTGGTTTGCACGGCAACCAGGCTCTACGACATGTGAATCTCTCAGGGCAGTTTCTGACCGACGAGGCTTGCGAGGCTATCGCGGGCTTCATTCAAACCACGCAGGTCGAAGAACTCATGCTGGCTAGCAACTGCATCGAAGATAGTGGGGCAATGAAGTTGCAGACCGCCTTGGCAAAGAGTCGAGGACGCCGCGTTCTGACGGATCTGGGGGGCAACAGATTGTCCGTTTCGGGCGTGCGCCAGGTTCAGGATGTGATGCATCAAGCGGATGGCCAGGGGGGAGTAGTGATTTTTGCCTGTCAAAGAGAGAAGCCAGGGGCCGGCGATACCCGTGCTGAAATAATGCATTAGTACCTACTGCAATGATGCGAAGTGTGGATAGGCTTGTGACGGTGATATGTACATTTTGCCCTCAGCAAATAAGGAGATCGGTTTGACAATTCTTCTTCTTCAGTTGATTGTTTGGGCAGGCATCTTGAAGGTCATACGGCTCAGCCCGCAACACTACTTAAACACCATCAGCAACACTCCAATAGCAGCCCGTACGAAACACTACACCATCGTCCCTAGCCAGCAGCAGCGGAACTACTGCCGTCCCTCCAGTTCTTTCCTCCGCTGGAATTGTACCTATCAACATCGTGTCGTCCTTCAAAATCGTTCTCGCACTGGGCCTGCTGCCAAAGAACACCCAAAGGTCGCCAGTAAACCCTTCGCCAATGATCACGCAAATATCACCTTCTCTCACGGCTCGGTGAGCGATCGGGAAGGAGAACGGGAGAGACGATACGAGAGGATGCGGGCGAGGAGCTCGTGGTCGTGGAAGAGACAATCGTCGAAGGTCGGTGGATGTCAGGTGCGGCAGAGAGAAGGTCGATTCCATGTGGTCTATGAAAAAGGATCGAGACACTATCAGTCAAGTTTAATGGCAGAGAGGGCAACGGGGGTCAGCTCATACTGGTAGTGACGACAGTCCAAATGCATGCCTCTCCAACATCATCGAGATCAGGTCCTGCCTTTCTCCTTCTCGTCTTTCCCTGGCCCTTAACCGGCTTCCTAGCGGAGCCTCTTGTGCCACGCCTAGCTCGTACTGAACCACCGTAGTCGTCGTCACCGTTGCTATGCATATCCTTGCTGGAGCATGCTCGACCACTGCCTCGCATCGTGGTCTTGCCGGCGAGTGCGGTATGGTGGATCTCGATGCTTGGCTCCCCATGCCCAGATTCCAATGCAAGATAATGTCCCATGCGATCGGCAAATTGGAGAGCGAGCTTGTGTAAAGGAGACACCGGGTCCCCACGCTTTGAATTCGTTGCTGCGGTGCAATCGAAAACGATTGACTTCAAGATGTTATCATGTTTCGAGACAATGCCTTGCACCTACCATCAGGCTTCCGCTCTCTGGCGTCGTCGACGACCGCCTGGGTTCGGTTTTCGATTTGTCTCGGGATCATCGGTTGCATGACCAGTCCCGTCGCGCAATGCTGTAAGACTACTACGTCGCCGTAACAAATAAGCTTTGAGTTTGGGTCTTCGCCGCCGTCTTCAAAGACATATCCACTGGATTCTTCTACGTCGCCCTCAGATTCTTCGTCCTCGGAAGGTGCTGCGCTTCCCAATGGCGTGGCTGGCGGGGTCCGAAACGCGGACAGAGATGTTGGACCAACACCCTGTCGGGGACCCGATTGAGCCCAGACCATTGTGCTGCGCGGATCGCTCGGCGCTAGAGGACTCAAGGTTCCTGCTGATTCGCAAAGCGGAGAGCACCCGATTGAACGCAACGGATCGAACCTTGCGTCATCAATCGAAAAAACGGTCCAATTGTCCCAAATGGAAAGTCCCAAAGTTTGATCCGGCTTGGCTGAAGACACGCACATGCTGGCTTCGTTTACGGAAAGGTACCGAGTGCTGCCGCTTTGTGATTTGGTGCGATTGAAGAGCGTCATCGTACAACCCGAGGTAACAACCACTGGGTGGAGAACAGGTGCAGTTTAAGTAAGGGCAGATGTGATGAGTCAAATAGGCGTGCTTACACTGAAATTTCCCTGCTGCTTTCTTCTTTGATGGCTTCGAAATCTTCGCAAAAGGCCTCGCCTCGTAGGTTATGTCCCCGATGGGCGCCCGGATCTGAAAGAACCTCTCATAAGCTTTGTATTTAACCGGCAACCTGCTTGACCGCTAGGCAGTCATCACCTTATATGACATCGGGATGGTTTTCCTCACTTCTTCGCCACCGATGTGGAGTTTATTGAAGACGGCCATTGCAGAATCGCGTGGTCTGCTGGCCTCTTCTCTATCACGTGTTGATGTAGTGCGCGAAAGAAGGTCTACACGTTCTTTCTTGTAATAAAGAAATCCGGAAAGTCCCTCGGCATCCGCAAGTGTTCCCGAATCTGCAAGTGTGCTGGAAGCTTTGTCAGGCCCTTCGTTCTCGGAGCTGCTTGCCCCTTGCGCGTAGTCCCGGTCAAATGTGGAAACGCTGATAGCGAGGGCGTTAGACGCTGAGTTCTGTCTGTCAAGTTTTAATCGAGAATTTCGCTGAGAAGAATGGCCCTCCAATCCCCAACCGCTGCCGATTAGGCGACAGACCGGCGTGGTAAAGAATCTGTGTAGAAGTGTGTGAGCTTTCAAATTACGTACGAAGGGCATCCTGATAAGAAACTTGCCTCTTCTCATCTCCATATGACTTCTGGGCTGCAATGGACTGTGTGATGAGGATGGTGCACTCGTGCTCTGGGTTTCCCAGATAGCGTAGAACAAGTTTTCTACATTCGAAGGAGAGTAAGTTCCGACCTCAAAGTCGACTTCTTACTGCCGGATCCTTGACTCACTCGAGTCGCGGCATGCTCAGTCGGCCTTTGTAGGCTGTTCTGTATTTGCTTGACGCGCTCTCAATCATGTGATCCACCGAATCCATGTCTGACGAACTTGTCATGGACATCTCGAGTTGAACAGTTTCTTGACCTAGTGGGGCTTCCACGCCATCGGCTTGATGCAGCTCCTCCGAACCGTTGTCGAGTTCTCCCGATGCGTCCAACATCGAGTCACTGGAAGGGCCGAGGAGATTTGCGCAACTGACAACATCCGTCATACTTCCCAGTACCGCCGCTGCATCCATGAGTTCTTCGTCATCGATGTTCCGCGCATCGTCCTCGCTTGCAGAAGAAAGTGCAAGATCCAAATGCACATGACTTCTTTCCACGTTCACCTCGTTCTCACGATCCGCGTAATTCTCGACGATATCTACAGGTGAGCTACCCGAGT
Organism: Thoreauomyces humboldtii; assembly: GCA_027596035.1. NCBI lineage: Eukaryota > Fungi > Chytridiomycota > Chytridiomycetes > Spizellomycetales > Powellomycetaceae > Thoreauomyces > Thoreauomyces humboldtii. The sequence continues at coordinate 36,836 of JADGJA010000122.1, forward strand.
AGATGAATCTGTGCTTGGTCAAGACCTTGAAGCTTTCGTCCCGCCGACCGTGGCTGTCGATACGATCCGTTACCGCATCCCACTGCGCTCTCTTCTTCAGGGGCGACGACCCATCGAGCGAAGCAGTGGAGCACTCTGCCTCGTCAAAAGACATATCGTCGTTCCAAGGCTGCACGAGTGTGGGATCGACATGATGTTCAAAGGGAGTTGCAATATACTTGATTTGGTTGAAGCTCCCGCGCCTCATTTTCGCAATAGGTGGGCTCTCCATCAGCATCTGTCGACGTAGCGGACCACTAGGAGATGAGATGATCGGCAGGATAGCGGAACTGGTTAGATCGTTCGAGCGCTTGGTGGGCGTCCGAACACCGACCGAGGACGGCCACACAGAAGAGTCGTTGGGATGCAAATGGAAAGACCCCGGAGCAGACTGATTTCCATCTTCAAAGAAAAGCCCAGCGGAAGACAGAGAATGACGACGAGTTGCTGCGGACCCAAAGGTTCCCGCTCGTGAAATGAAGTCGGCGGATCGGGGCAGTGAGGGATGGTCGGCGTGACAGTCTACGTGATGCGCAATTTCTAGCAGGGTAGACGCGGCCCGGGCCTGCGCATCGCGAGCGAGAACATCCATGGTCATTGCTGGATGTTCATCGGAGGCAGCACTGTGACGGGACGACATGGGTTCGCAGCGCCTGACATGGCACGCCAGGCAGGGCGCGGTTAGGAGACAAACCCATCCAGAGCGACGACCCTGTGACTATCTTACTGTAGCCTATAGATTCACAGTTTTAATTTGGGGATCGCTCGTGGATATGGAACGGGAATCAGAGTGTGGAGAAGAGACTGATCGGGCTGAGCCTGAGCCACGGAATGAAGCGGGGATCGCGAGCTGAACGGAGCGAACGCGACGGAACGGCCTTTTCGATGCGATTGGGAAAGAACAAGCCAGACGTGGAAGTTATATGCGATAATAGCGGGGTATGTCTCTCCTACCAATCAATCAGACGTTAGGCGTGCAAAGGTCAAGACGAAATTTCCCACAGCGTGGCCGTGGGAAGGTTGTGAAGGGGTCACAGCAAGAGGATTCGTGCAGGGGGAAAAGGGGGTCCCGTCCAGACAACTCGGACAGACAAGTCGGTTGGCGGTATCCATGTCGATACCGAGGTACCCCTCCAACCTTGCAGCCTTGCAGCGCCACCCCGCTCGTCATGGTTGGTGGTCGCCCAGATGGAAAAGGCCAGGACAGGGTTGGAAAACGAGATGCTTCATCTAGCGTTCCCTTGACTCCATATTCCATCCTGCGACGGCCAGATCCATGAGATAGGAACGCTCGCTCGCTTCTCTGCTTCCCCAGCCCTTGGTGGTCAAGAATAAGGAGCCTTGGCCGACGCACGAACCCCATCAGCAGCAGCGTAATAACCCTGTTTCTTGGCACAAAGGAGGCAGGTGAGGTCATGGATGCAGGGGCGGTGCAGTCATTCATGGGCCTGGCGTTGGCTGAGGGGAATACGTAAGGAGTGAAGGGGCAACGCTCGCATGCCGACGCATGGCACCCGCGGTCCTGATTAGGAAGGTGCAATTTGAGCCCGCAGGCTTGAACGCCGCTTCCCCCCCTCTCGACAGCGACCATGCCAACCGCCGTCGCCTTCGAGTTCGACGAAAGATGGCCGCTGTGCACAGCCCACCCTCCGAAGGTTGACCCTCAAGGAACGACGGCCGTACAGGATCCTCGTATAAAAGCAACTCGGTCGCCTCGATCTGGCATCCTCAGCAACATCCATAAAAGTCTTCACTGACCATCCTTACAACTCCTCACTTTTACCTCCATCTTAACGACCAAAACAATCGAAAGCATCGTTGCAGCATGGGTCGCATCATCGGAGCCGTCGCTCAAACCATCGCCTCCTCTGCTGGAAATAATGCCTCCTCCGTCAAGTACAATAGTAATTCCACGTCCTACACCAACGGTCAACTACCGGTGTCGAATTACAATATCCCCCAGACTTTCAGCAACCAAGGTGGCCAGCAGAGCTCTGGTCACGTCCCCCAACAGACTGTAGTTCACGGCCTTGGAACATCCCTTGCCTCTGGCTTCCCTTCCGATCTACCCCCGGCCCTGTATTCGCTCGTGCCCGACTGGCCCCGCTTCCTCGGCGAGCTCCAATCCGCCTCCTCCCGCCATGCCTCTCACCAGCAGAACGCTTGGAACGAGGCTCAGAACGTCCTCCGTGCGTGGAACCCTCAGTACTTTGGGCCCAGGGGTCTGCACGTCGATCTTGCGGGTGAGCCTGGGCATGCGAGCAACTTCAGCAACAACCTTGGGAACAATCTGATGGGGAACGACGACTACGGACGGCGTCGAGGCCGGAAGCACGGTCCGGGCATCATTCACACCGTCATCGGCCTGGCTTTCCAGTCGTCGGCGGGCTCGGGAACGCAGCCAGAGCTGGTCATCACCAGGACGCAGCAGCAGCAGCAGTCCGGCGGTCAGCAGTCGTACGGCGTCCCGCAGCAGGGATACCCGCAGCAGTATCCGAGCGGACAGCAGTCATATGGCATTCCTCAACAGGGATACCCGCAGCAACTGCAGAGTGGACAGCAGTCATATGGCGTTGCTCAACAGGGATATCCGCAACAGCTGCAGAGTGGACAGCAGTCGTACGGCGTCCCTCAGCAGGGATACGGCACCGCTAGTCCGCCGCCCTACGTGCCTATGACGGGGATGGGCCATTGAGGAGTTTCTCTACCATAATTGCCATCTTGCACAAATAAATATTCTTTTCTCCATTGATTGCTCCATGTATCTTGCAAGCAGCGCTGAGAGGCCGGCAAATGCGTCTTAGTCGACAAAACAGGCGAGGATCTGCAGAGGGATTCGACCAGCACGAATGTACCTGCGAATGCTCCAGGCAGCGGTCAAGCTGACCAGTGTCCTGCGTGGTACTGCAGCCTCGACTTCAGTCGGACTGACGACGCCGTCTAGTTTGCGAC
>JADGJA010000123.1:0-39675 GCA_027596035.1 Thoreauomyces humboldtii
GTCGCTTGTGCTCGGAGATGTGTTTAAGAGCCAGCCTTTGACCTGAGCGGGGGGGGAGATAAGAGGGAGAAAGTACCCCACCTTCTCTACCCCACACTTTTTCTCATTGGGCACACCTCCAACCCTAACCTCCGACGAGCATGTGGATGGATTGATTTCCGCGCGTGACCCCGACGCAGTAGTAGTGACCCGTGCCCATTTTCCTTGTTTTTTTTTCTTCTTTCTCCTCACCTGCCGCACGGTAAGCCGCCACCCTCACCAGCAGGTGTGGGGTCGAAGAGTGGGGTAGGCTCCGGGGTGCAACAGATCCGGATTCGGTTTCGTGCCTGCCGTGGGAACATGCAGAGAACTGCCAGCGCACGATTACATGTACATGCACAGTGCCACTGTGCTGTAGTGCAGCAGTGACAGGCATGCGCGATGAGCTTGGGAGTTCTGGAATCGGAACTCGTTTCACGCAGAAGCTGACGGGCGTCCGGAAAGGCCCAGTAAAAAAACAAACCTTCATACAGTACCCCATGGAGGGAAAGCACTTCATCGGTCGCTTTTGATTGGGGCCTTCCCGACGTTATGATAGTTCGACGCTCGGGGCCCTTGCAACAACAACTTTATGCAGTACTCACCCGCCAACCACACCCCACACCCTCAACATAGTTTTCGATCAAGGAAACACAGTAGGTATCGTTATTTAGGGATAGTAAGTGATGTACAGTGACTAAAGACGAAAGAAAAACTATTTTACAGTCAGGGTGAGGATGGATCAATGGGTCAGCAAAAACAAAAAAAAAGTGTGCTGTGATTTCACGCACGGTCAAAAACGGGTCCATCCTTGACCCATCCCAAGACACTAGGCGAGGATGCGGTAGGCGATGGGTTGGGCGTGAGAACATGGCGGGGCTCCAGGACGGGTGTGGCGGAGACAGGAAATGCGAGACCAGGCTGGAAGATCGCCTGTATGGGAGATCCGGTTCCGGAAGGGTAGATTTTGTCGACGTCCGTGTCCAGCCTGTCCAGGTATGCAAAGGAGCTCGACTGCTGGACGGTGGCATCGGTCAAAGTCCAGGGAAGCTGATCGGGTGCAGAACCATCGGTAGCAAGAAATATGGGAAACGTCGCAGAAGGTGCGATCGATGGGTGAAGAGCGTCGTTGCTGTACCAGATGGGAAATGCTCCGGGCGGCCGAGGCTCGTACGAATGTTGAACCGACGGATGCCAGTCTGACGAAGGACGCTCTTGGGCGAAAGCGCTTTGCGTTTCGCTATCCGAGATTCCACGTGGACAGGCGAAAGGAAGCTCTCTGTGAAGAAGTGGAGGAGTGAATTCCAGCGGCAGGCCTTCCGTTTTCGTGTCGGGTGTCGAAACCAACATCGGCACATCCTTGGAAGAAGACGGAACCGTGCTCGGCGGCGAGAGAGCAGAGTTGTCCTGACCGCACATCGCAGCCTCACTCAGCTTGCGCAGATGAGCTCGCGTGTGGGCTAGCGAGTTGTCATGTCGCGAGAAGCGACTCAAGCACCCGGCAATGGTGCATCGGAAAGGCCTGAGCCCCGTATGCGTTGCGATATGGCGAGTGAGATGCCCTCTAACGGTCAGAAGAGAAGGAACATCGACGAGTTAGGAAACAAGTATCGTGGAAGCTCGATCGGAAACCTAACTACGCTTACGAAGTATTGAATGCCTTTGCGCACCCCGCCATAGTACATTTGAATCGTCGGAATTTGTCGCGTGGGGTGATCTTGGACTTCTCCCGTGATGTCCGGCCGACAGGAGCGCGACCAGCCGGAAGGGATTCTGAAGCTGTCACAGGATCGGAAGCTGTCGCCGGGAGCGTTGCTGCGGTGGTAGACAAGCGGGCGGCGCAATCCGGAACTGTCATGTCTCCATTCATGCTGTCTGCCGAGGGAAGTACATGGCAACGCTCCCCAGAACCGTTGTTCCGCCCTAGTCCCTGGGATATAGTGGTATGCGACTCTGCCCTGGTCGGTAACGTGACGTTTAGGTAGGGTTTGATCACGGGCCACCGTGACCGGTCACTGACAGACTCGCCGGTTGCCGGAGTGTAGGAGGCATGCCAGAATTCTCCGAAGGCAGCAGGGCAGAGCTCGGCCCCTCGAGAAAGGTAGTCGCAGTCCATCCTGGACGGCTTGTTGCGGAATGGCACGGCAACGGAGGCAGAGTACGAGACCGGAAGTGTAAGGACTTTGACCCGCTGAACCTGAAACTGCCCGGAAAAGACGAGGAGGGTATCAAAGGGCAACGAGTACTAAAGAGGTCTCAGCTTGGAGAAGCTGCTGCTGCTTTCTCTCCACACAGCTTCATGAGTGCCATGCAAACCACGAGCCTACGTACAAACTTGTGCGAGAGGCTCTCGTGACTCATGCAGTTCCGCACCCAGAGAAGCCAAACTCTCTCGAGACGCGTTTGCCCATGATTTCAATTGTTTTCGGGTTACAGAGAATCTTGATGAGAGACGTGGATCTGCATTCAATCAGCTGGTAAAAGGGACTAGACTCCTGGTGGGTGATGTGTGTCACTGTGTGAGGAAAACGAGTGGTACCACGGGCTGAGTGAGACGCTCAAGCAAGCCAGCGAGCCATAAAGGCGAGCAATGTGGAGATGCTCCTTCCGTTCCCGTCCTCTTGTTTCTTTTTTTGCCTTTATCCTCTCCTTGAGGGAGCATGGCCCAGCCAGCGTTTGTGCCAATGGATGGGGACTGACCGACTGACGCTTGACAGCAGAGGGAGGGGCGGCAGGAGGGAGAAGCGCTGCCAGAAAGGAGTTCCTTCTGTCAAAACAGCAGAGATGACTCACACAGTCACACACCCCCCTTCTCGGTTTGATGCATGTGCTATTGTAATTAACAATATATATAGGGTTACACTTGAGGTTTGCGCAGCCATGACAAGTAAAAGCACAGCGTTCCCCATCAAGGCTCTCTTGTCCTCTCTCCGGGATCTCAGCGAAAGGAACGAGGCAGCACCTCAGGACGTCGCCATTCGGTGAACTTTGGCATCTCTGGCGTTCCCGCACCTCGTTTCGGATCCCAAGATCCACGGCAAGGTGAGCAAAACCATTCCCTGAGAGCAACCATCTACGACGACCCCATGTTGGGGTATGAGTCGCTGCTTTCAAAAAGCGCACCGCTCCTGCCAAGAAGCCTGTGGCAGTCATGGGCTCGTCCCGCACCGCCCTCACATTGGGCAGGTTCGCAGTCAAGCCCGCTGTCAAGCAAGGGCGATATGTATTGGCGCAAATGGATCCGCCCTTTTCCCCTTCAACATTTTTTCACTCGGCTATCCCACGGTCGTTTTCACCTTGTTTTCAATACATCATATCATGCGTCTTACCCGATCAACATCTCATGCTTCACTCTATTCGTGCCGGGGCTGCTGATCCAGGAGGATTTTACCGGAGATTTTGCAACATGCAACGTCCCACTCCTCAGATCAGGATGATGAGGTACCAATAGTCAGCAAGACAAGACTATGAAGAATGAGTTGATTCTATGAGAGCGTCCATGGTCAATGTTTGCAGGAATCCCAAGTTCCATGACCGTTTCGAACGAAGAGTAGCAGAAAAAATAACGGGAAAGGTTCCCCAACGCTGCCTCATGGCGACTTCTTGGGCCGTCCGTTTAAAATCGCCCCGCTTTCTCGCCAAGCCTTCAGCGGTTCGCACCACAACGGTAGATCGTACTTGACTCCGTTCAGGACCTCGTTCAAAGCCTGCTTCCACATGTCGGCCACATCCAAAGCCCTCCATTCCACCAACGTCGCAAGAGGTCCGCAGTTGGAACCCGAGCTTTCTCCGGACAGTCGATCCGTCTCACATTGGTATCTGGCCACCTCGTCGGGATCCACTCCGAGCACCATCTCCCGGCCGTCCTTGAAGCGGAGGACGAAGGCCGCCTCGGGAACGGGGAGGGACGAGATCGTGCCGGTCGTGCCGTTCGGAATGGATACGGATCCCATCCGACGTCGACCGCTCCAAGGATGCCAGCTCTCCAGACCCGACAGCTCGATGGTGAGCACTTGCTGTCCGTGAGTCTGCTCGAGAGGCAGAGGGAGCTGGGTGGCAGGGTCGAAATCGTAGTCGGCCCATGGAACGTCCGTGACGGTGGGAGCACCGGGGGACGGAGCGTAGACGGTCAGAACCGGTCCGTGAAGTTTGTAGTAGCGTCGTTCGAAGGACTGTCCAAAATTTTAAGGAAATTGTCAGAAAAGTCGATAACCAAAGTTCGATCCATGACCGGTTTGGCAACTCACGTTCCGAACATCGCCTCCAAGTTGCCATAGATATCCTTCCATTGACAGCGCCTCATTCCAATGTTTCACTCGAACACCCATAGCGTACTCTGCGGTGGTCTTTGGCCAGAAACACCGATTCACTTCGTGGTCCAGGTAAGGTAGGAACCCGACCTTGCATTTGACAATGGCAAGCGTTTTTCCGTGACATAGACCGTCCTTCCACTCCAACAGTCTCGCGGAGCAAGCGTGATCCATGAGGGCACCGGCGGCACGGACGAGAAGGTGCGCCCACTGCTGCTGGGAAATGGGATCGGATTCTGCGACGAGGAGAGGGGGACCCGTCTGTAGAAGGCTGACGGTGCTGTTGCGTTTTAGCGGCGAGGCGGGGGCAGGTGGATCGTCTGCGCGTCGAGGTCGGAAGAAGGACATCAGGCTGTTGCGACGCTGGTGACCGGGTGGAGTGCTGCTGCGACTCCCATCAAAAGGTCCGCCGGGAACCTGAAAAGCTGGTGGAGGGTCTGGGACGCTCTTGAAGTAGAAGACTAGAGATATCGGATGGTCGGGCAGAAGCGGACTTGAAGAATGGAAAAGGTCATTTTCCGATTTCAAGGCATATAAGGAAGCTTCAAGGTGATGACCTACATCTCGCACTCAAAGTCCAAGTTGATGCTTTTTGCACCCGCTGGCAGGAACCTGGTCGCTTCCCACTCGTACGTGCGATCTGCCTTTTGCTGTCTGATATTGACGGTCACTTCAGTACTCGAAGTGGGTTGAAAGGATATGTTCTCCATCTGGTTCACTGCCAAAACTTGTCAGCACCTCCTCCTCCTCTAATATGTGTGGCTTTCAGCAAGAACTCACATTGGAGGTATAACACTCCCATCCGTGTGTCATCCTCCACCGGCTCCTCGGGCTCGTCAGGCAAAGTGAAGAGCAGTTTTCGTGTTTCGAGCTCGCCGTTCCATGCACGCTAGAAGGTGGCTTATCAGTGCTGTGCTCAGACCAATGTAACTCTCCCCGACGAGCAGTCTCACCCCAAATCGAACACTTTTGCCCCCTTCTCTTCGCCTCCCTGGACGGCCAATGATGTCGTCCACCAAGGAACCAAGACTGTTCTCCCGAGGAAACGGCGAAGAACTCACTCCTGAGCTGCTAGTTCTAGTGTCGTACCCTGGAGGATTGCGGATAAAGTAGGCAGGATCCTCTTCAAAACCTTCATCCAATGAATCCGCAAAGGAGTTCAGTGACGCTGATTCTGGATCAAATGCTGGTCGGAGATGCTCGTGAGTACGTGACTCCTCATGCAAAAAGAGTTTGGCGAGAGGGTTCGTCAGCCTACATTGTCCGAGGCTATCCCGTCGACGTGGCGCACTGCCTTCTGGGGAGGGTTCCTCGCGGTTGATCTCGATGGGTGTTGGCGGCGTGGCGGGTCGTATCGCGGGTGGTGTTGCGGGTCTCGGTGCTGCAGTAGGGATAACGACCGTATCCTTAGGCGGTAATCGGGGCGGAACTTCGGCCGGGCTACTCTTGGATGGAATGAACGCTTGCATCCAATCGTGATCATCGAACAGCGATCCCACTGATAGAGATGGAAACTACAGCGGAGCACAATTATGAGGATGTGGGAAAACTACATATACCTGGCAGACGTATTTTACCTGCAAGCGAGATGGACTCCATATGCGTCGCGCCGAGGAGACATTGGATGAAGGAGCGCGCGGTGCTGTTTCCTGCTCAGCTTCTGGCTCTTTCTCGACGGGTGCGGTTGGCGTTGTTGTGGCTGGGGATGTTTCTCCAGCTTCGAGTGCTTGCGTTTTCAAGACTTCTGGGTCTATCACATGTAGCAAGAGCGGTTCTGATCTGACTTCCGCTTTAATAGCCGTGACGGATTTCCTCTCCCGCTTCGCGACTTCTTTCCTGATAGCTTCCTGCTTTGCCGCATCCTTTTTCAAAGCCTCCTTGTACGCCGCTTCCTTCCTCGCTACCTCTTTCTTGACCGATTCCCGCATGGCCGCATGTTCTTTCGTCATAGCCTCTTTTTCCCCTTCGATAGCCGCATTCGGTGACTTCTCTGCCTCCACAGTCTCTTGTTCGGGTACCATCGTCTGATGGATGACAGGTGTGGTTCCTCCCTCGTCTTTCACGTCCGGATGATCTCGCTTCCGTATTGGCCAGAATCCATCAGAGCGGACCAGCGGTAAAGAAGGAGAAGAAGCGGCAATTTTCGAGGCCGGCGTAGGAGACGCTTTGGCAACGGGTTCCTGGCTTTCGGCAGGAACGGCGGACTGACTCCTAGCACCCCACATGTCGAGACTCGGCAGCGCTCGCTTCCCCCGCCAGTGCGGACCGGATTTGCCATGCGATATCGAATCGACTGGTCGACGTTTGCTGAGAGCCGCTTTCGTCTGCAACAAAGAAAGGAGACTCTCTTCAACATCGCCTTCTGTCGAAAAACGTCCCGCGACGAACAGCGGCCCTTTTACCTTGACGACAGCAGCCTCCGCGACTTCATTATTGTCCTCCTCAATCTCCTCCTCTCCACCAGAAGGCAGTTCGTCGGCCGCTTTGGCCAACGGTGACCCCCTATCTTTGACGACAAAGACGTTTCCTCTGACGGAAGCGATGGCGAGGTTGAGATGCGAGGTGGGACGACCTCCCGCTCCGGATCCGTGAGCGCCTCGTTTGAAGGGACTGTTGCTGACAGACCCTCGGAGACCGCTCAAGTCGGCCGTGGCGGAGATCACGGTTTTGGTAGGAGCTGGGGAGGTCGTGTCGGCCTCGGTCGTCTCTGCAGCTGGTGCTGTTGGAGTTGTCCGAGTGGACATGTTTGGTCGATCAGCTTTTGCGGCGGCGAGCTAGTGCAAATATCTTGTTGTTGGCGCTTTCGCTTCAAATTGGCAAGATGAGAGGGTTCAGACGGGGTAACAACACGATCGACAGGATGCTCAGAGTGAGGAGAGATAAGCGAGAAGGTAAAAGAGTGCAAATGTTCGTCTTTATAGCAGGATAACGAGTCTCGATGTCTGATGCTCCAGATTGCGAGCAATGCTTGACGGCAATCTGATTGCACGGAAATGCTTCAAGGGCGAGGTCCGAGCACTGGGAGGTAACGCTTGCGGATGACGCTGAGGACTTGATGGGTTGGGTTGGTTGACCTTGGGGAAGGTGTTGTTCCAACAGGGGTTCAGACTGGGTTATACAAAGGATCCAAATCGCGGGGGGAGAGAAAGAGAGAAAGCTGGAAAAAAACCCGCCATCAGGGAAACGCGTCCACGTTAAAGGCACGCGTCAGGAAGATCTGGAAGATCTGGAAGAGTAAAAGCCCCAAAAGCGCAGCAGCATCAGCTGGATTGAATTCATGAGGTCCAGGAATAGCCTTTTTTGAAGCGAGGACCCGTTCCATAATCGATACTACTCTTGGCGAACTCACTCCCTACAGTGCATCAATCAGTCGCGGAGGTGGATGGAGAAGCTGAGTACCTGAACTAGTGTGTTGCCTGGAACGATTCACTGGCCGAAGATGGCGGAGCGGCAAAGCAGTCACGAAGCAATCATACTTTTACCCGCAGCATGGTCATGCTGATCGTAGGAAACGTCGGAAGTCCGTTAAGGATGGACATCTGCCGGAGGAATGGTGTGCCAGTGGCCACATATAGATTGCAGGAAACCTCCAGGAAAAAGGAGACTAGACTCCTGGAAGGGAGGGCTATAAAAAAAAACAAGCATTACAATCGGTAGCAGTGCCCCCAAAAGTCGCGAGAGGTGGTAGCCAGTCGCGAGGTTTGCCGTGGAGTTGTGCTCACATCCTAAAAGTACGGGATGGATGAGAAAATGTAATATGCGTTACAAACTTGAGAAACAAACCATACAGAATCTCGTTATGCTGGGATGTCTTGATGTCCTTATGAGGCAGCACGATGCAGTTGCGGATGGCAATCTCGTCCGCAACCGTGACGTCCTTTCCAAGGATGGTCGCGGACGGTATTTTGTATCCGCGGAGCGTCGCGTTCAGTGCCGTGCTTTCCCCCGGCGCACCTTCGATGCGCGCCCAGCTCCCAATTTTGCAGTCCCACGCCACGACGGAGTTGAGCACAATCGAATCGTTTTTGACCTCGACGTTGTCGAGAAGGATCGCGTCACGCACGCGGACTCCTCGACCGAGGAGCACGCGAGGGCCGATGGATACGTTGGGACCAAGCTTTGCGGTTGGGTGTAGAACAGCCGTAGGGTGGATCCACGCCGGTTGGATGACATGCGCCGTAGTGGGATTAACGGGCGTCAAGGGACTGCTGGGAGACGCAGGGGTGCCAGGGGTGGCCGGACTACTGCCCATGATTTCCGACATACTCGGGCGCGACGCGTTCATCGACAGCTTCCTGGGTGCCGAGACAAGGAAGTGTTGCAAATAGAGTCGGTTGGCTGGGATGACTGAGCTACCCGTCTTGATCTGCATCCAGAAGTCTTTCCCAGGCACGCAAACGTGTGCATAAAGTTTCTTCGCTGAAGTCAGGAGACTCAGAACGTCCTGCTCCAGCTGAATGCGCTCCGCTCCACCCCGAGGGTCCGACTCGTCTTCTCCCTGACCGAGTAAGCGGCTCTGACGCAGCTGGACCGCTTCCCGCATTACGTCAAATATTTCCTGTTCAGAATGTGAAATCATGTCAGCGCCACGTCCTGCTATTTGGCTTATGAGTTATGACAAACCTGCTTGAACAAGTAAACTCCACACGAAATGGTGTCAGACAAGAACGATTCGGGCTTTTCCACAAAGTGAAGGACTGGAATCGAAGAACAAAAGCCAGTTGAATAAGTCAGGCAGTAAGAAGACCCTGCCTTAAAGAACGGGCCAACCTTCATGAGTGTCAGGGTCTGCAACGACGCATCCAAACTTTGAAGCAATCGACTTGTCGACCCGCATTCCCAAAAGCGTGGCCATTCCACCGTGTTTACTGTGAGTGGTGAGCATGGCTTGCAGAGGGAACGAGCAAGCAATGTCGGCGTTCAGTACGAAGAACTGCTCGGCCCCACGCACAATCTGGTCGCGGAAGTGAAAGAGCCCGCCGCCAGTTCCCAACGCTTGGTATTCGCGAAGGTACCTGGACAGGAATCCGAAAATGAGGATCTGCACGATCGCTGTGTCGATCGATTCCCTTATTCCTCTATCTACCTGATGGGGACATCTGGGAACTCCATTTGAGCTTCGGTAAGGAATCGATCGAAGACGCTGTTTTCGAAGAAACCAACGACCAAAATCTCTTTCATGTTCGGAAGCTTTGCAAGAGCGCTGACATGATGATAGATCATGGGTTGGCCTGCAATGGGGAACAAGGGCTTTGGACAATCCATCGAGAGCGGCCTGAAGCGCGTTCCCACGCTGGGACCGCCGACGAGGATAATGCCTTTGAGAGTCGGGTTGGGCATGACGGTTTTGCTGCTTCAAGAAGGGGGGCAAAGCAGGCCAGGTAGAAGTGGCGCTCAGTAGGGACTCGTCGTGTTGCGCTTGTGCTGATTGTTGTTGAGATCGAAGAAGCCACGATTGTGTTTTGGAGATGAGGACGACGCGGTAGCCGTACAGGCTGCGCGCAGGAGGGATGTTATCCGCACAAACGACGCACAAAACCCTAGGTGGCGCAGCTGTCGACCCGGTGCCACGTCTTTGGTACCAAGTTCCGAGTCTGAGGGGTTACACAAATGATCCGATCGGATCATTTCGGAACCTTCAAAAAAGTTGATGTCCCAAGTCTTTACTGCGACAATTCAGTCGCTCCGGCCTCCTCGGCCAGGCGGGTGAGCGCCTACGGCCACTGCTGCTTCGCAGCCGACGTGCCATCAAGACGGCACCACTAGGTTTCATAGGAAGGCTACGAAAGGTTAACTATACCGGGTGGATCCCGGTGCTGCTGAACAAGACGCGTTTTGGACAGCCTTTTCGGCTAGGGTTTTGTGCGTCGTTTGTGCGGATAACATCTCTCGCTGCGCGCAGAACCAAAACGGTGAGACGAGGTTTTGAGCCCTCGCCCATTTCCATCTACCGGTACTCGACCATCATGAAAGGCGCCTTCCACCTGCTCGGTTTTTATCTCTTGGTCGCCGTCATATGGCCCAGTGCCGTCCTGGCAAACACTGAGAAGATCATATTCTCGCCTCACGAGTTGGCGACCGCCCCCGTCGATGTTTACCTCTCTTCACACGTCTCGCCATCGTCTACCATGAAACATCTCTCTGCTGCGACACCCACTCTTCTCGCAGAGCACATCATACCAGGAGAATCAAAGTACTACCGCGTATCTCTTCCATCCGAAGCAAGCCACGAAATCCGAATATGCTGGCCAGCAACATCGCCTGCCGACTGGCAGTTGGACCTGGTCCGTCGTGAGACGGGAAGGGAGAGTACTGACGGAAGTCGGAGCAAAACGTTGGACGGTGGCGAGCAGAGGTTCCTCAGGGTGAGCGCTCGCCACGCCGGAGTTGGATTTGATCATGGCGAGGGGAAGGGTGTCCACGAGGGTGAAGTACCTTATGCCATCGCTCTCGACCGGCTCATCCTGGGAGGGATACCTGCATCTTCCTTGCCGCACGTTGAAATGGTTCTCGGCATCGTGGGATTGATCAGTTTCACGGTCTTGCCACTATTCAGCAAGCTTCTGGATGCGTCCGACGCCGCAGATACGGCCATTTCTCGCGTCAAGAAACGGAAATGAGAATGGTCATGTGGATACGGTCTTTTTTCTTGGACAAAAATGGCCAATCCGAAAATTCGCTCCGTCGAGCTTTAATGCTTTGTAGAGTGAGAAGATGCGGAAACAGAAAGTCTAAAGTTGAGATGAACTGGGATGGGGAAACACTCTAGCAAAAGTACTCGAAGTGGGATGTGGTCGGGACTAAGCTATTTGCGCAAATTGGGAAGCATCGGGCACACCTGGAGTCCTGCCGTTTACCGTTGCTGCCAAGCTTGCAAAGTTTTTCTCGTACTCGCCACGAACTTCAGGGGCTCGAGCGTAAGTGTTGATGAGAGTTGACGCAGCTGCAAAAAGCAAATCAGCGCGGGATCAGCAATGAAGTCAAATCGAGAGCCCGTGTAATAGAAACTCACCTTGCTTGCGAATATATATAAGAGCGTATGCGTTTGCGGTCGATCCGGTGGTGTCGCCGAGGACGTCTGTCTCCGTTACCTGCCATATATCAGCCAATATGTCAACAAGTGAATACAGGCAAACAAGGCTGGCGTCCTTTACCTCTTTGATATCGCCGTCGTTATGTTTGAGCCATCGAGAGAAATCATCATCCCATATGTAAATGTAGTAGTGTCCAAACGATGCTTCGCCTGCATCATGCTTGATTAGTTCCCGAGTCTTTGATCTTAAGCCGGTAGGGACTCACCAAGATGCACAAACACAGCATGCAAGGTATACTCAAGCTCTTCGCTTCCATCGACCGCTTCCGAAGATGACGACCCATTTTCTCCAGGACGTTCAGGACTCTGCCCAGACAATAACGATATCAGTTTCTCCACAGTTGGGCTTATAGCCGTTTCGAACACCCTGAAGACCTTACCGAAATCCGAGTGCGCTTGGCAGGAGACTCGCCGCCGTGATCTCGGTCGACCGTAGGTGCGATAGGCCCGCCTTCCTTGTTTACCACATATCGGTCCAGTCGAAGGCTTTTTTCGAACTTCATGAAATCGTTCTGCTTGTACGCCTTCTTGGTCTCGCGGTTAAACTTTGCCCGCTACATGAGGGAGAGGGAGAGCCTGCGGTGGTCATGAAGCAGGTCCGCACGAAAAAAAGAGGCCAAAATGGCAAGCTAACCTGAATTTGGATCGTGAGTATTGGAGGTACGATAGTCATCGAGAGCTCTTTCTCGGCAACGACGCCGTCGAGGTCCACCTTTGCGAAAGTACCAGAGGCCACTGTCAGCAATGCATATAAAGATTGCTATAAGCAGCAGGTCACCTTTGTTAATCCAAAATATGCGTCCAAGGAGGTGTAGAGAGTGTCCGCAACATCCACAATCAAATGACTGAATTCCTCGTCCTTCCGACGGTTATGTGTTTTGCCAGTTTTGTCTGTGTAGTTGAGCATTTGTTTCGTCTTCCCAAAGAAAAGACTGGAAAGTAACGTTCCGAGGTCATGTGTTGCACCCGAATTCCAACCCCTCGTTTCGGGACGATCCAACTTACTGCTTGATGAGGTTCGACCGCTCACTCAGTGCGGGTGCGTCGATAGCGGAACCTGATGTAAAGGCAATCTCGAGAAGTTCGAGGATGTTGTCCATGGATTCTGGTAACGAGCGCATCAGTATGATATGTAATCGCGCTACGGTAAGCTATGCGCGTACCTCCAATGTCCTGCTGCTGTCCGAAGAGGTCATCATTGTTGAGAGCGACTTCCGCTACTCGTCGCGAAGGTCGTATGCTTCGCCGATCGGTCCATATAAGCGACGCGAAGAGAGCAGACAGCTCTTGAACGACTGGAATAGACGCACAAGTCAATCAAGCGAGGCCGGATTCCACAGTTTCGGAGTAACACATACATTCATGCGAGCGTTCCTGACGTTCTTGCTTCCGTTGCGAAGCAGTGACCTCTTTGTCGACGACGATGACGTCTTTGGTCAAGTCATTCGTTCCAATCACGGAGGGTGAGGAGCCGGTCACCGGCGGAGACGGCAATTGCACAGCATTGGAATAGGCGGCATGGCTATCCTCGTCTTCCACCACGATTACGTCACTTTCCCGTATCGATGCGTCTGGGAGAGGGTCTGCTGACGACCCAACGATCATGGGATCAGGAGAGCCGATTTTAGCTGGAGGCGCTCTGAAAGCAAAGATTGCGTCGCGCAGCTCTTTTATCGTAAAGTAAAGTTGAAGTAGAGAATTGAGGTAGCATGTATTCCCAATGTTCTCAATTCCCGCGGGTAGGAATTTGAGGTCCACCTCCATAGGGTCATCAAGCACCACCGTCGCATCGCCTCCAGTCATATCAAATGTCTCTCCAGTTTGGAGAAAGTGGGAGATTGATCCACTGTCACGAGCGAAAGCGATGATCCGGAGGGCTTCCCGTAGCTCGATTTCATCCGTGGGCCGATTCGTAGCCTGTCCCGTGAACGCCGCAACGATCATGTCGTCCGAAGTATTTGCGGTCATCCCAAGCATGGCATAAGCGCTGTTGACCTCACCGATCAAGGGTATTCCCTTTGACCTTTCCATGGCCACGAACTCCTGAAGGTCATTGCTGTTACGCTTTTGCGACAGCTCGGATATTGCATTGAGGTAGTCAGGGAGTCCGCGGGGATTCAGCAGGGCTAGTTCCGCGAATGCCCATCGAATGTTAGCGTCCGTGGCATCTCGGGTAACGCCAATCGCCTCGTAGAGATTCGCGGAGGTGTCATCCAATAAGGATTTTGCGTATGCCACCTTGTCGGAGCCCATTTCACCGTCAATCTTTGCATCCAGGAACGTACACAATAGTGATACGGCACTTTCAAACTGCGGCCAGTCGTCCTTTTCTCGTGGAGCTCCCTCCTTCTTCCACCGCTGAAACTGTACTTCTAGTATGGCGTGCCGTACTTTCGGGGGGTTGACGGGATCGCACGGAACGAACTGCTGAGCGGAGGCGTCGTACATGTAGCCCATCTCCCTCAGAATGAATTGGCTGTTGCCGTCCAGTCCACCGATCAGGCTTGAGAAGAGTTTGTTTTCGGATCGGATTGGCTTGCGCTCCGCGTCCGTGATCATATCCTGGAAGTAACGCTGCCACAACCACAGCGCAGTCCTGGATTTATGTGCCGGTTTTGCGGAATACAGCTTCATCATGGAAGTGGGAATGATCGGCAGTCGGAGTGTGAACTCTATGTGTCGGTAACACTTGCAGCAATCTGCGACATACTCTGCGTCCAGCTCCCGACCCTTTTCCCCTTTGCTCGTGGACGTGACATGAAAGTAGTGCCATGGGGCATCTTCGATGAGACACTTGCCGGAAATGGCATCAGGATCGGAGGGAGATGGATTAACACGCAGGTGGACCGAGCAGTCCTTGCAGATGTAGTCCGCGTCCGGTGACGCGTACAGGTCTGCTGTTGAGGGACTACCAGGCGCGACTTTGAAAAAGTGGTGAAAGCTGCACTGAGCAGAGGACTGTGCGGTGGTGGAGAGGAATATGAAGAGTTGACGAGCCGAAAGCATCTGCCCTTGGAACTTTTGAACTCCAGTCATTGAGCATGCCATGGCTCGCTGTCAGAGCGATCTGGGTAGGCGAGTAACACGACAAGTTTGAGGACTTCCTGAGAACGGCTCGATTGCGTTCAGGTGATCGTAAAGCAGGGCTAAGGTGGTGAAGCTCTGTTTCGCGAGGCTTTGCTGAGTATTAATAATGGAAGGACTGGGATGCGACGAATACATTTCCCACCCAACGGCTGGGGAAGGGAGAACGAGGAAGAAGGTCCAGAGGAGAGGAAGGTCACAGCGAAACGCCACGCGAGAGGAAACCATGCTCGGACACTTTCGGACACGGAATCGTGCCTGGAAAAACACCCTTGCACCCGTTTGGTGCCGACGGGACTAACAGCACAGGGGCAACATAGCAGCATAGTCTCAAAAGTTCTCGCGACAACGCTGACTTCAATTCGCAAGGAAGGAACATGATGGGAGACGCTATGGAGGTGGACGAGCCAGAGGTCCTCGAGGCCGCGGGGCTCGAGAAGGGCAAGGGCAAGGGGAAGGAACCTGCCGCCGACTTCGTAGAAAAGGAAACCGACAACCTGCCATGGTACGGTTCTTCAACCTCGAAATCGTGAGAGCATGCTCTCATATCGGGCACTGGTTCGAAATCATAGGGTGGAAAAGTACAGGCCGACGCATTTAAACGAGCTCATTTCGCACCAGGATATCATCAGTACAAGTAGGTTTTCGCAGAAACTAAGATGCTCTCTTGTTGTTACTGTTAGCTTATGCTTTCGCACCTTCAAAAGTCACGCGGTTCATCGATGAGGGCCGCCTGCCACATCTTCTCTTTTACGGGCCCCCAGGAACCGGAAAAACGTATGAAAGTGGCCATGTCTTCAGTTTGAGAGCTTGCGCTCACACGATGGATTGTAACTCGAAAGATCAACAATCCTTGCCTGCGCCCGGAAGCTTTACGGATCGCGGTATAAGTCCATGGCTCTTGAGGTAGGGCCACGTGCCGATCATCTGGTGCCGTTTGAGACGCTAATATTGACGTCTTGCAGCTGAACGCTTCCGATGAACGCGGTATCGATGTAGTGAGAGAGCAGATCAAGAACTTTGCGAGTACAAAGCAGATCTTTAGGTAGGATACTTGACAGTCGGATGCTTCTTGCTATGGCCCAAGCTGAGTCCTTGCAGTTCCGGATTCAAGCTTATCATTCTTGATGAGGCGGACGCCATGACAACCACTGCTCAGGCCGCACTCAGACGAGGTATCAGGATCCTCTCAGACCCGAAAGCTCTGTGGGCTCAGCTGATTTCCCCTTCCATTCGTTCTTTAGTGATTGAGAAATACACCCGCAACGTTCGGTTTTGTATCATCTGTAACTATGTAAACAAGATCATTCCTGCTGTGCAATCTCGATGCACTCGATTCCGATTTGCACCCTTGAAAGAAGATCAGATTCGACTTCGAATGGACCATGTAATTCAAAACGAAGGGTACGTCTAGCCGTGGAGCACTTCGTTGTCGAAAGTTGTGGCTTGACCTTTCTTGTGCGTGTAGAATCATAATAACGGAAGACGCTAGGACGGCGCTGCAAAAGCTCTCTATGGGTGATATGCGACGTGCTTTGAATATTCTCCAGGCACGTCTCACGGGGTCGCTTTGGATATCCAAGTGCCATGCTCATCCGTACGCTTCTTAGGCAACACACGCGGCTTTCAATCCAATAACCGAATCTTCGGTATACCTCTGTACGGGGTCACCATTACCATCGGACATCAAACAGATTGTCGAATGGCTTTTCAATGAAGACTTCGCCACAGCATATACAAGTATGTACAAAGGAAAAGAAAGAAGGAAAAAAGGAGAGAAACCCTCCAAAACTGATCCGGTTTGCAAAACCCCAGGCATCCAAGCCCTCCGAGTGCAGCACGGCCTTGCGATGGCCGATATCATCACAGAAGTGCACGAGACCCTCCCACTCATCGACCTTCCGGCGCCCGTCCGCGTGATGCTCCTCGACAAGCTCGCCGAGCTGGAACACAATCTGTCGACGGGGTGCACCGAGAAGGCACAGCTGGCAGCGTTGGTCGGCATTTTCAAATTGTCGCTGGATCTCGTCGAGAAGCTGAGTCAACCGGCGTTCTAGGAAAGTGTCGTCGCGGAATCCCAGGAACGAGGGGACGACCCCAAGCTGCTTGTGTGTCCCGCACTGCACAGGGGAGAGCTTGGTGGTGTTTGCCCAAGACCTCTCTCCTTGCAATTATGTATATAGGTGCCTCACGCTATGATCACTGTCCCTCCGCTGTTGCCGCTATGCCGTAATGACATTCTGGCTTGCTTTCGGTCGGCAACCGCCCAGGAGCAATCAATCTCAAGGAATGTTTCTGTTTCCTACGCTGGATCGGCCATGGCATGCCCTTTTCGGAAGGCAGGCTCGCCGGGTCCGTAGGCCTTTGCTTTGAGGAGTTTTGCCAGGTGTCGAGGGGGTTGCGTCACGGGCGGAGGTGCCGAACCAATGGGCGAGGACGAGCGGCTGAGACCAAACACCCTCCTGATGATCGATGTGCAAACATGGTGGTTAGACTCCTACCAACTCTCCCAAGCTCTCTTAGCAGATAGGAGGCTCATACCTGGTCTCTGGAGGTTTTGGCGGGCACATGAGCACCTCGAGCGCCCGTGCTTTCTTGGTCATGGGCGTCGACTGTCGAGTGTGCGGTCTGATGTGGGTCGTGAGCGTCGGCAAATAGACCGTCGGCGGTGGATTATCGAGGATGGGCAAAGCGGGCATGCTCGACATGCTCGGGAGACTAGCCAGACTCGGCAGACTCGTCGTGAACGCCGCTTGTGACCTTACGGTAGCGTGTTTCGTATGGGGACGGTGAGCAGCGAGGACGGGTAAGGCGAAACTGGAGGTAGCCTGAGTGGCCGGTCGATCTGATCGTCTGGCCATGTAAGGTTGCGATTGATTATCACCGGGCGTTCGTGGGGGCTTCTTCTTTTTCTTCTTGCCTGTCCCCCTTACAACCACGGGTGTCATGCCTAGAGAAAGACCCCATTTTCTCTTGGCAGTATCGTCCGATCCGGTTGCTTCCTCGTCGTCCGCCAGCGGTATCTCCAAACTCTCCATGGATCCTGCCTGGAGATTCTCCACCAACCATCGTCTTCCGTCCCGGGTATGCGGCCGATCCTCGGGCAAGGTGGGATCAGGAACGGGTCGGAAGAGCTGCGGGAGGGTCAAGCATGGGGCCCCCGATCCCGTGATGCCTAAGCTGCCCACGTTCTGCATGTTGTAGTGGTCCGGCCAGGTAGGGACCAGAAACGGAGTGCCCCCTCTTCCGCCGCTACCCTCGCTGTCGGCGTCCTCTGGATCCTCTGCCAACCGTTGCGGAAGTGGAAGGGTCCCTTGGACAGGAGTTCCATGGGCGACGATGCGTAGTCTCGGATCTCCCTTGTTCCCATGTCGTCTCACGGCTCTCTGGTCGGGAGGTTTGGCAACCACCAGCCCGTCCCTCCTTCTTATGAGCGTCTGCAGCCAAGGATGCTTGCTGACGCTGTCGGCAGCTCCACTGCGGACACCGGTTCGAGAGGCAGGCACGACGGTTCCGTCTCCTGCTTCGCCGTCCTTCTTCCTCGCATCCTGCCACGGCGACAGCAGTATGGAGTAATCCAGACCATAGGCGGCATTCCCTCCCGGCACGATGGTTGCGATCTGCGATGCCGGCGGTGCAGGCACGGGCGGTATCGTGTCTTTTCGGGCAGGTCGGGGTCGTTTGAAGCGGGGGAGGAGAGGGGTAGTTGGACCCAAGGTCGTTATGTCGGGAAGGAGGTCCAGCATGAACATTGGAATCGAAGGTGCGGATGGTTGTTGTTGTAGGGGTATAATGGACACGGTGTCAGCGTCTTGCACAAGCTCCTCGTCCTGTCCCGCATCCACACTGATGTGGAACATCTGGCCGTCGTTAGCCATGCCAGGGACAAAGGGATCAGAACCTGCCGGATGAAGGAGGCCCACAGAATCCGAGGCGAACAGCAACAGTGAACAAAGAGACGATGAATAATTGCTTGGTTAAGCAAGACTTTCATGGAAACTTGGGTCTAAAAATAACCAGTTGGACAGCGTCCCATAACAAGAGAACGATCGTCCCAGCGGGGGACCGACATGGAGGGATAATTTTGCTTTGGTTTAGAAGTACGTCCGGGGTGCAGCAGGCCCTAACGGGATGGCGTAGACCCTTGAATCACAGGATACAGATACGCAAAGCGTCGAAGGAAACGAGACGAGATGCCGAACATGCCCGCCCCGCTGTCAGGACGCTGTCCAAAAATCCGCATGGAAGCTGCGCACTGCTCTGCTAGGCACCAAAAGGAACAATACCAAAAGGTCTCCAAACAAACGCAAACACAGTCAGGGGGGAACCTTCCAGGGACAAAAGAACAAGCCTGACGGGGCAGGGCGCAGCACAAGCAATATCTGCACCATGGCTTCGACTTCGTGCAGCTCGGAAGGGTACAGTCCAGCTGGAGTCCGAATGCCGTGCTGGTACTTGCTTGAGCGGCCAAACTCTCATAAGAGGCGCAAGCCTAGCACACCCCAGGCCCATAGGCATGAGGTGGGCAAAAGGGGAAAACAGGGTAAATTTGTTAGATTCTGCAGCAAGGACTTCGTCAGGTATGGGTCCAAAATGAGCACCATCAAAGGCGCCGAAAGCATTCGAGCAAGGTGAAAATGCAGCAGTCTGCAGCTGCTCATGCAACTGCTCCAGGTGGACAGTCTTTTCACTGGCGCAAGCAAGCCTTTCAAGTACATGAGCACCAGCGTCGACAACCCGTCCCGGAGGCCGACTCCTTTCAACAGGCCAATGTTGGGGAGCCGGGAAACCCGGCACGAGCGGGAGGGTTCCGGTGCTTTGCTTTTCTGACGATTTGCCGCGGGTGCATGCAGCTACAATACCAGTCGGTCGTGACCTCCACACTCCACACAGAGCATGGAGTGTGGACCGCCACCGTCATCTTTGTGGTTCGTATTTACCTGGTCCAATGTATCACTTTCGGGATCCTGAAAGAACCGTCACGCATCGACAAACATGGTCTGTCAAGGACTCTGGTAACAGTTGATAGAGTCTTTGAATAGAATTCCGTAGTCCGGAGACGAAGATGATTACTTACTTGGTATACATGCGCAGCCTGATGTTCCTTAGCCTTTTGCGTCTTCGCGTTGCCTTTGAAGTGAGCCCGAAGGGCTATCCTTTCCGCTACCAGAGCCCTACCAGAGCCTGTTTACAGCTATATCACAGTATATTATAATTCGCCTGGCGAGATTACCGCTGCCTAGATCTCGCCAGCGGATGCGACGCCGAGGATTTCAAAGGTATCGATTTCGTAGGGAATATGTGTGGGGTTTGGTATCTCACAGGGGCATGGGTCTATGTATCTATGGAACAGGGGCTAATTGCAATCGTTCAAATCTCTCGTATGTTCTCGTTGTCGAGGTTATTCACTCTTCGTCGTCGTCGTCGTCGCCGCCGGTGGGAGCATCTCCCGCTTTAGCGTCGCAGTTCCATCTAGGCAATATAATGTCAGCGATCAATCTTATACGGGCGCTATGGACGTTTGGACTCTCTTCTCACTTGATTATGTGCCTGGACAGAGCGTCATGTCGACTGAACGATTTTTGACAGGCGGTGCATACGAACGGCCGGATGCCGAGGTGGATTCGAGTGTGACGCTAGGAGAAAAGCCAAAAGTTTATTTCTGAAGTTCCCGAGAATCGGAAGGCGGGTTTTGAAGGACTTACCTTGAGATCATGTCTCCTCGAGAAGGAAGCGCCACACCCTTCGATGTCGCAGTGAAATGGTTTGGGATGGAGAGCGCGGGTGGATGACGACGGAGCGGAGACAATCTTGTCTTTCCTGGCTTTCAGAGACTTTGCAGGTTTCTTTACGATGGGTATGACGATGACGATTGGGATCGATTTCTCGTCTTCTTCCATTTCGTCGGATTCGGTTTCTGATTGGCGCTTTCGGGCCATCACCGCGACTTTGTGAGACTCGTATTCCTCGGATTGCACCGATTCCTCTTCTACGACTTCTTCGACTGCCTCGACCTCTTCTTCGGCGTCTTCCTCATCCTCGCTGACGGAAACCGATCGGGGTGGTGGAAACGCAGTTGCCGGCGCGACCGTAAGAGGAGCGGAACGCGGGGAGAAGATAGGAAAGTACGAAAATGGCGATGGCTTCTTACTGGTCGGAGAGGGAAGATCGCATGGCGAGGAAATGGGTCGCGAAGAGGGCGTTGAGAGGTGGCTTTCTAGCACAAGTTCAGGGACGGGTGTGGGCTGCGGGGAAGGAGGTGGGGTATGCGGAAAGTAGGCGGGAAGCATCGGAGAAGTCAAGAAATCCGATTTTGTGTAGGGAGAAGACATGTTTGGCAGGAGGGCAGATTGCTGATCAAACGAGATATATGGTGTCGGGTGAAACTCCATTCGATGTTGAAACTGCTGCTCCCGGGCCCAGGTGTCCATGTAGGTGTCCATCTTCTCAACGGGATAACATGCAGCATCCAGGAAGACGCCAGTCTCAGCTGGTGGCAAATCTTCCTGAAAGAGATGGTCGAATCGTCTCGCCATTTCGCGATCGGCAGCCATTGCCGCGTCATCATCGGATGACACTGACGAGGCGGAAGACGGTGATGACGGGCATATTGGTGGGACGTCTGCAGCGAGCAGGGAGCTCCAAGAGAAGTCGGACGTTGCGCATGGGTGATCCGATGCGAGCAACCTTTCCGAGCGCCCAAAGAAGTCGAATGCATCGCCGCCGATTTGAAGCATGGGTGGTCGTGCAGCGGGGTTTCAATGCCTGCCAGTGAGAGTTACTGAGCGAGTGATTCGACAGACGAGCTTGCAAGTGACTTTAAGGATGTGCAGGTGTGTTGTGAGTGAGGACTTAAAAACAGAGCTTGGAATGACAGGTCGTTAGGTACACTAAGGCACGGTGCTTGAGAAGAATATCGAAGGCAAGATTGCAGTGAGGAGAGACGTGGCGGGGAGTGGGGCATTCGGGGAGTCTTTTGATCGTTCGTGGCTGGCGCGCCTCGTTCCGTTCGAGGAGAAAGCCACGAGATGAGGCAAACGGTGGTCGCGCACCTGTCACCAAGTCGGGCGCGCGCCCGTGCAAGAAGGTTGCAGCAGAAGGAGGCGAACATGGTGTGAAGCTAGGGCGGGGAAGGTGACGGCTGAGGAGATCTGTCCACGTAGCAAAATTGCTCTGTCGAATTGTACGTGCAACGTTGTCTCTCAAGCGGCCAATCCCGTTTGGGGAAATGGGGCTTGGCTACCAAGAGTTTACAGCACACGATCCGGTTTCCTTGCTCCCTTTGCGAGAAAGAAAAAGAAACCGTCCGCAGAAGGACCCCACATCCCCGTATCGGGTGGCGCAGAACAGCAGATCCGCCTGAACGAGCTGCCTCTACTGTACAAGTCTCTGACGCGGAAAGAAGAAGGAGCCTTCAAGGAGGCTCAACAAATGTTGTACCGGTACTTCACGACAAAGCTTTGACGGGCAACTCCGCCGGTGCTTCCAGCAGCCGTTCCTCGAGCGAGCCGTCGGGCTGTCGTCGCTGGCAGGTTGAGAGTTGAGAGGCAGTTTGCGGCTGGACTGTGCTGTCCAAAAAAGGTTCCAGTTCCAGACCGCAAGCCCCAACCCTAGCTCTCAGCGCAACGGCAATCACGACTGAAAGTATCCACGCATCCGCAATCACCGGGATGGCAATCCTAATCTGCCTTTAGCACCTCTTCGCTCGACCGCCCAACTCTTCCGCAGCAACTACAAGTGATTTGTCGAGCGTTCTTTTCCTTCTTTGCTTCGACCTTTCCTTAAGCAGTCTTTCTTACCTGGCGCGATGGCCGACCAGAATGCTTACACCGTCGTGCAGCAAGAAGGTATTTTGTCGCTGTAACCTCGCTGTCATCGAGTCCTCCACCAACTTTCGGCCTAGATGATAAGGAGCAGCCTACGCCGCAAGAGCTGAGGAAGGCCCTGGAAACTCAGAAGGACGATGCTAAAATCGAGACCATGAAGAAGATCCTTCTGCTTATGCTGAACGGAGACCCCCTTCCGCAACTCCTGATGCACGTCATTCGCTTTGTTGTGCCATCAAAAAACAAGGCCTTGAAGAAGCTGCTACTCATTTACTGGGAAATCTGCCCAAAAACGGGATCGGACGGAAAGTTGAAGCAGGAAATGGTGCTCGTTTGGTAAGTGTTTTGCACTGATGATACACCTTAGGGAGAAGGAGGCTGAACATCTCATCATCCTTCTCCTTTCAGCAACAACTTGAGGAACGACCTACTGCACCCCAATGAGTTTATCAGAGGAAGTACTCTGAGGTTTCTGTGCAAGCTTAGGGAAGCTGAGCTTCTCGAGCCACTGATTCCCGCCGTGCGCACCTGCTTGGTACACAGGGGCTCTCTGGTGGACCTCTCAAATTCGATTTTCTAATACGATTTGTTTTCAGGGACACGGTCATGCCTATGTGCGAAAAAATGCCGTCCTTGCCATCTTCTCGATCTACAAGTACTTTGAACATCTTATCCCCGACGCCCCGGAGCTGATCCAGACCTACATCATGTCTGAGGCGGATCAGAACTGCAAACGAAATGCCTTTATCATGCTCATGAGCACCAATCAGGCTTTGGCCGTTCAGTATTTGAATACCGTATTTGACCAAATACCAGCCTTCGATGAGTTGCTTCAGCTAGCTGTTATCGAGCTCATTCGGAAAGACTGCCAGAGCGCCACCGCGGATAAGGTAAGATGGGCATTTTCGCGATTTTAGGGTCGTAATTTTCTGATCGCGAGCAATGTAGGCCAAGTACATCGAGTGCATTTTTTCGCTGCTGCAATCACCCTCGCACTCTGTCAAGTACGAGGCGGCCAATACCCTGATCGCCTTGACGTCTCATACTACGGCAGTGCGCGCGGCCGCGTCGGCTTACATCGAACTAGCTTTGAAGGAGTCTGACAATAACGTCAAACTGATCGTTCTAGACCGCGTTCGCGAGCTTCGGGAAAAGCACGAACGAGTCCTGGAAGATCTTGCAATGGATGTTCTCCGGGTTCTCAACAGTCCCGACATCACAGTCCGACAAAGGTGCCTCAATCTCGCCATGGATATGGTCTCGACACGGAATGTCAACGAGGTTGTGGGATTACTGAAAAAGGATCTGGTCAAGACTCACGATGAGGACTATGAGAAGAACAATGAATACCGTCAGCTGCTCATCAATGCTATCCACGGTTGCGCCATAAAGTTCTCGGAAGTCGCCGCGGATGTGGTTCACGTTCTGATGGAGTTTGTCGGCGACACCAACAACGCGGCGGCCGTAGACGTTATGGCGTTCGTTAGAGAGGTCATGGAGAAATTCCCCCACCTTAGGGAGAGCATTGTCGACCGGCTACTGCAAACCTTTATGGATATGAAGACTGGCCGGGTGTTCCGTGGAGCACTTTGGATCATTGGCGAATATGCATTGACCGGACCAGGTATGTGCTGTGTGCTGCCGACGTCAACTGAGCTTTGGCTAATGATCCGAATCCGATAGCCATCGAGGAAAGTATGGCGCAAATTCGCCAGACCTTGGGCGAGATCCCACTTTTGGGGTCGGAGCAGGTGTGTAGATGCCTTGCATGAGCAGGATTGCGCGTTTCTGACCATGGTCCGATATTGCAGCGATTACGGGAGGAGTCTCAGACAGATGCTGGGCCGACAGCAGAAATTGCTGCGAAAAGCCCGACATCTACCGCGCCCGCCAATGCGCGCCGCATCCTCGCTGACGGCACATATGCCACCGAGAGTGCTTTCTCTACGAAATCGGATATGGTGGGGAAGTCAACGACAGCCGCGAAGCCGCCATTGAGATGTACGTTTCAGCAACATCGGAGATTTCTGATAATTGTTGTGTGCTCACGTACATTTATTCGCTGCAGCGCTGCTTTTGAACGGCGATTACTTCCTTGGGGCGGTTTTGTCAACAGCTCTGACTAAAATGGTCATGCGTCATGCAGAGATCGGCAGCGACGAGACCAAGTCAAATACACTCAGATCGGAAGCCATGTTGATAATGACGAGCGTTGTTCGCCTCGGTCGTTCGGAGTTTCCGAGTTCTCCGATTGACGAGGACTCTCTTGAGCGCGTTCTTACATGCCTCCGCACTCTGTCGTCACTTCCGGAGGACGAGCTCATGAGGCAGATCTTCCTAGTCGACTGCCGCACGGCGTTTACGAAACTCCTCGAGTCGCAGGATGTGAGTCGCGTAGTAGGAACATCGGTGATGCCACTTTCTCATCCAATCTTCTGGCAGCGCACATTGAAGAGCAAGGTGGCAGACAAGAAGGAGGTCAAGGTCCAGGCGGATGACGCCATCATTTTCCGGCAGCTCAAATCTAAACGCAGTGGCGCCAGCGGAATCGACGAATATGATCTCGACATTACTAAGGCAACGGGTTTGGGCGATCGCGCGGATGACCTTGCCTCCAAGCTCAGTAGAGTGATCCAGCTGACGGGTTCGTGTTCCTGTCAATTCTCGCCTGTATCTCTTTGTTGGCTGACTTTGGGTTCCGCGAAGGTTTCTCGGATCCAGTGTATGCCGAAGCTTACGTCAATGTCCATCAATATGATATCCTGTTGGGTGAGTATCAGATCTTTGGTATTGCGGTCTCTATTCTTATTGACGCCTTCCACAATTATAGACATTTTGATCGTCAACCAGACAAGTGAGACTTTGCAGAATTTGACGGTAGAGTTTTCAACACTTGGAGACCTCAAGCTGGTTGAACGACCGGCCCCGTATACCATTGGGCCCCACGGCTTCCACGGTATCAAAGCCAACATCAAAGTTTCGTCGACTGAAACCGGGGTCATCTTCGGCAACATCGTCTACGACGGCCCAACCGCATCAGACATGAACTGCGTGATCTTAAATGACATTCATGTCGACATCATGGATTACATCAAACCTGCTACGTGCTCTGAAACTCAGGTGAGTGTAATGCAAACCCTTGCTTATTGACCAGATCGGTGGACTGAAGTGTCATGCTTCTTTTTTAGTTTCGGATGATGTGGAGCGAGTTCGAGTGGGAAAATAAAGTCAACGTCAACACAAACATTACGTTCGTTCTTTCCTTCGTACTAGCCTCTTAAAGATGCCATCTCTCCGCGGAAGCTCATATCGTTTGTTCTGTTTCTAGGGACATACGGCAGTATCTTGAGCACATTTTGAAATCCACAAACATGTCCTGCTTGACACCAGCTAATGCCCTCTCCGGAGACTGCGGCTTCCTGGCCGCGAACTTATACGCCCGGTCACTCTTCGGCGAGGATGCACTTGCCAACATCTGTCTAGAGAAGCAGGACGATGGACAGGTCTCAGGTCACATTAGGATTAGAAGCAAGACCCAGGGCATCGCGCTCAGCCTCGGCGACAAGATTACCCTAAGTCAGAAGAGCGTTGCAGCCGCGCCTGGTAAGGGTGCATCAGAAATCGTTGGGTAGAGTTTCCTTTGAGACCTCGCTCGCGCTGCTGTCCCTGATCCCCAGTGTTTCTTGGCTCCCTTTCTGATATAATGATAATCAGAATCACCGATCGTTGCTGGATCGTTCATCTGGGATCATTTACGGGGATGCGTTTTGCGTTGACCCTAACCCTGACCCGCCTACCTTGCGACTCATCACTAAACAGCAAAAGGTCCACGACTCGCAATCGCCGTGATGGCAATTCGAATTTCTCTGTAGCAGCTGGCACTTCTGCAAGCACATCAAACTAAATCTTCGCAGGAGGCGTCGGTCAGGTTTCCTATCTCATCCGCTATTCGCAGTGACAAAGAGTCAGAAGAGACACAGCCAAAGAAATAGATAATGCTTCCGACATCAGCGACCCGCTCACCGGGGGCCAGCGCCTACGATTTCGGATCGGCGTCCGACGTTCGCCCGAGACGAACGCGGCGTGGTTCCAGTCGCTTCTTTCCGACCTACCTAAGACGGCTCGTGTCCGCTAGGCAAATGGACTTTGAGGTGGCACTGTGGGAGATGTTGTACCTCTGCATCTCGCCTGACCGAGTGTAAGTCTCGTGGAAAGCTGCTGTTCACCGTACATGAATGGAGGTTCTGTCGCATGGATTTCGGCTGTGAGCTAGCGGTGGGAGCTTCCGAAATCAGATATTACAGGTCGAAAACTTTGAACCTTGGGAGCCCGTGAACTCATCGATTCCGCAATTTGCAGATATCGGAACATCAAGTATCACAAACAGACGAAGAATCAATGGGCGAGAGACGACCCAGCCTTCATCGCGCTCCTCTTCTTTTGTCTAACGGGTGAGTTTCGCGGCTAGTTTACTACCGCCTCGTTCGGAAAAGTTACTAACGCCAATTTCTAGTATCAGCGATTGCTTATGGTGTGGTTTATTCAGTCACTTTCCTGGGGATGCTGCGGCTGATTCTGTGGATGGTGTTTGTGGATTTCCTCCTGGTCGGAGCAGGCGTGGCCACGCTGCTTTGGTACGAGTTCCTTTCTTTCGATCTCAAGCGGGTGCTCTTCAATCGACACGATGTCCTTACCTGTGTGCTTTTTTTTTCGAAAAAGGGGGTTAACGAATCGTTTTCTGTTACAACAAAGTCCACACTCGGCCCAACAATCGGTCGAGTGGGCATACGCATTTGACGTGCACTGCAACTCATTTTTCCCGATGTTCCTCGTCACATACGTACTTCAGCTCTTCTTCATCCCCATCGTCACGAGGGATAGCTGGATATCGCTGTTTGTCGGGAACACAATGTATCTGGCCGCGACGTCGTACTATGTGTACATCACGTTTCTCGGGTACAAAGGTGAGTGTCTGTCATGGGTTTTGGGATTGTATAGATGTCAAAATAGGCTGACCATACTTCTCCTTTACAGCGCTTCCATTTCTGAAGAATCCAGCAGTGTTCCTCTATCCGATAGGGGCGCTGGTTGTCATCTACATAATATCATTGTTCGGCTATCCGATTGCGAATCGGATCCTGCAGTCCTACTTTCGACAATAATAAAGAGAGAAGGGAAACTGATCCGTTGTTCGCATGGCTCGACGCATTATATCAGAACAAAAGTGGCACAAAGGGAAATCCCACAAAAGAACCAGTCAGGCACCGAGTTCCTGCGACTGGATCATAAATTGTTTGAGGTCAATTCTTTCGATGTCCGACGAGTCGTCGGAATCCGAATCAGCTGCCAGGTTCTCAGTCGAGACTTCCGGAGAGGTAGGTAACGCAGGGAATTCTTCCCGCATCGCCACATCAATTTCAGGGAGGAGTATACGCCGAAGTTATCGGTGCAGGCTGGAAGCCGTAGGCCGGCGGCGCGGGGTTTCCAGCATGGACGAGTTCACGACGGGGCAGGGCTCCTCGAGCACGCCCGGCTTGGCCAAATGCTTGACGTATGCGGTGACGACCCTGAGATGCCTGGCAAAGCAATCGTCGCGTGGTCACACTTGTTCGAACCGGACCTTTCTCGTAGACTCCTTGGTCCTTTGCCCATCGATCCATTGCCCACCCTAATTGTTGAACAATCATTCGCATAGATCGCCAAACCATTTGTAACTTGAAACCCTTGGACTTAATGGTACTCGATTGCTTAGGTTCTGAAGGTTTGCAAATGGACTGTCCAACTTCCACCCGCGAGGAGAAACACAAGTATACCAGCGGTTACTTCGATAGAAAATATGGAAACAAAGATGGGAAGCGTGTGGATAACACGCGAAGGCACAGGTATCTACATGGTAAGGGAAGGGAGGTTTGGGCTAGCGAGGGGACCAGGCAAGGTAGGCGTGGCGGGACTTGTCGGAGGCGCTTCAACGTGCTTTGGAAGGCTTGGAGGAATCTTCGTCATCCGTGACGTTCACGTCCGTCTGGTCTGGGGGTTCCGGCTCAGCCGACAACGGTCCTTCGACACCGTTGCCGTTTTTGTTGTGCGTCTCGGCCGTGTCGGCCAGGACGCCTCGTTTCGCCGGAGGTGGACTTGCAGCTGCGGTGTCGATATCGCCGTCCACCTCATCCTCGACCCGAGGACGTTTCTCGGTTGGCTTCGCACCGGCGCCCTTGCCGAAGGAAAAGCTGAACTTTCGTCGTGCAGGTGGAGACGGAGACGGAGATGGGGATGGAGACAGGTTGCTCTTGACGCCAGTCATGGGAGTTGGTGATTCCGTCGACGGGTTGGTTTTGACGCCTGTCATGGGAATCGGGGATTCGGCCGATGTCGTCACGGTGGGAACCGACTTTTCTGAAGTAGATGCAGGCTTGCTGCGGGTAACGAGTGTGGCGATGATATTGTCATCGTCATCCTCATCGTCGTCGATCGGGTAGTCCACGAGCGGTTTCCCGATCCGTAGATCGGGGGAAGCGCGGACAAACTCGATAGTACCGCGAGTAGAAGCTTTTGGTGTAGGGGTATCAACCTGCCTCGTTTTTGGTGGTGTCGTGTTGCGGGTTGGCGGGGTGGAAGGGTTATGAGTGTACCACGCGCTGGGATCTAGACTCTTGTTCTCGTCCTCGTCGTCATCTTCTTCGTTGAAGTAGGCATCTTCGGCGCCATCCGCCTTTGTCCATCCATCGCTTGGCGCTCTCGGGGTGGGTCTGAAGTGAAATGATGAGCGGGCGAACTTAACTTCGCTCAAATGGCGATAAGCCTACCCGTCGGTCTTTTCATCGTCCGGCGCAGGTGGGGGATGGATATTTTGCTCGTGCTTGAGGATGAGGTTGGCGCACGTCTGTACATACGTGACGTCTACGAGCTGCTCTTTAAAGTTGGCCACGAGATGAGCAATAAGAGGCTTCAAGTTTTCCTGCAAATCATCAAAACTTTAGTGAGCGAAATGAATTCAAAAGAAAGGACACTCGGACTAACCCTGGTGATAAACTCAAACAAGTCCAAACATGCCGAGTTCAGCAAGTTGTACTTTGATTTAACCTCGACGAATAGGTTGACAATCGGCTTCAAGATGCCCTTCTTCAGTAAGACCTGATTCACGTAAAAATCGTCGAGCGTGCCTACGCATACTCGCAGCACTCGAAGCGCGGCTGTGAAAGTCGACTTTTGTGAGTGCTTGAACCATTGCAAGCGTTGGGAAACCCGCAGATTACTTACATAACCGCAAATAGTTCTGCTTTGCCGTGAGTAGGGTGGACACCTTCACCATGAGCGGTGAAGTTAGGCAGAGGTACTTGCTCCGGTGATTATGTTGCTTGATCATGAAGCAAAGCAGGTCGCAGACGTGACTACAGAGTGCGGCGCGATCCTCCGCTGTAAGTTCATCCTCAGGAGCGGCGGTAGCTAGTAATGACAAGTTAGCAAGGCATTGCAATCCTATTCCCTTGAGCTTGAGCCCACACCTGGCGACGGAGCGATCTCTTCCACATGATAATCCGAAATTGGGCTCATCAGCTTGTGAATCCACTTGTCGTAAACCAGATCCAAGAAACCGTCCACGGCACCTGCCCCGGATGGCGGATGTGGCACAATTCCCTGCAAAATAGTCACGTTGAGCAAATGAAAGGTAAAGAAGCCGAAAAGTTGATTGGTCCTACCTCGGACGCATCTAGTGGAGCAGTTTCGAGCAGAACCCGAATCATCTCCGCGTATTGCGACCGCAGACCGGCATCCTTCTCGATCAGCAAGCGATCTATCAAAAGTTCAAGGAAAGGCTGTTGACCGGGAACCTTCGCTTGAGCCTGCGTCAAGCTTCGGACGATGTTGGCGTCGTAGTCAATTATGTGCGCCGAGATAGCGGCGACGGCGGTGCGTATCGCCAGATCCCCCTTCGAAAGCATGTCACAGAGCGCCGTGAAGAGCCCGTGGTTAATCAAGGTGCGGTAAAATGCTTCTGGTTCGATATTTCTAAAGAGATCTTAGTCAGTTTCCAGCATGCCAACGCGGTGCATTGCGAAGGAGCAAGCCACCTTATGAACAGTATTCGATTCATTGATTGGAGCTGTTTGGTGATGGCAAATAGCTCGCGAACAAAGAATATAGCCTCCTTTTTTTGTACGTCCGAGGTGGATGCCGAGTTGAGTAGACCAAAAAGATCGCGAAGGAATAGAGAATCATTCTTGACAAACGAGATGATCTCAATCTGGTTGTAAAAAATCATGGAGAGGAGGGACGAGAAGGTCCCGTCATCGAGGAGTCGGACAAGCGCAACGTCTTTGAGATACTGGATTCGATAGGTTTGCGTGATCTTGGCTTTGATGACATTGTTGTGTATCGGAACAATCTAATCCGTAGCTGTGAGCGCATGCGAAAAGGGGGTGAAAACTTCTCACGGTACCTCTTTGAACTTGGCAGATTTTTCAAAGTGCTCGCGATGTGCAGCTTTGACCTTCGGGAAGTCACCGTCATCTATGGGCGGGATAAGTACAGGTATGCTTTGATGTTTATTCCTGCGACAATGATCCGCTTACATTCCAGAATACCCAGGACTGTGGGGAAGATCTCGTCCTGAAGAAGATGTTCATAGATGGGACCCTCATTCAAAACAACTGCAGGCGCGACTGAGAGTGAGATGCTGAGCGAAATGCTCGAGAAAAGCACCCGGTTGGCTTACAAATTGACCGAACGATGCTTGAAAGAGCATAAAGACTCTCCAGATCCTCCAAATCCTCGCTCTGCTCGAAGACGGGAAGCAGTTTTCTCAAAAATTCCTGGCACCCCAAATATCAGTTCAATAGGCGTAAGGAAAAGGCCGGCGGGATTTCGCGCGTACCGACGACTCCAAAGCCTTTGTAAGTGCAGCCCTCCCAACAAACGACCTGGCGGCTTGATAGATCACATCGTCCAGCTTCTTCAGATTGCTTAATTCAGGGTCTGGGAGGCTGAATTGACGCATATCGTCCGGCGGGGTACTGGAACGGCGGCCCGCTCCCGTTGAGGCTTCCGGCAGCTGGTCGATATCTGAAATTGCGATTTAGTCGTTCCGGATTGTGCTGCAGCAGATGGAAGCTCGAGCAGCCTACCGTGCTTGTCGGCAGCCATCCTTCGTTGAATCTGCTCTAGCTCTTCCCTAAAGACGAAAAGGTAAGTGAAGGTATCCGAGGGCGATACGCAGCAAACTGTTGGGTTCCGCACCATAGACTTTGACAACCGGCGGCGTCCTGGAAGCTAAGAGCAAGATCCTCTAACGTCGGCTCCGCCCATACAAGCAGAGTGTCTACGAACAAGATCGACAACGCGATGAGCTTCCCGTGGGTCTCTTCCCAGACAGTCAATCCACTATACCCTGCTGCCGGACGTAGTTGACCTCGCACCGAATGGTAGAGTTGAGCAAGACCGAGGCCTCCCCTTCCGATCTGACCACGAGACACCACGCTTCCTTGCGCTGAGGAGAGCACGCAGGGTAAGCGCCAACCCTAATCGATCGTGCAGGGAAAGCGAAGCGCGGGATGCGGAGGGCTCTTCCAGGGGGGGAAAACGAACCTCGACGAAGACGCACTCTGCGTGGCCTGTCCCCTTGTCGGACCACTTCCCCTCCGAGTCCAGTTCAAAGACCTTGACGAAACGTGCAGATCCTGGCTCCTTGCCCTTTTCCTTCTCATGTCCTTCGTCCTTTTCCCCGTCCTTGCCCGATTCCCCCGGAACTAGTTCGTGACCTGCATCATCGTCGCGTAGCAGTGGGTTTGCTGAGTCTGAGTCTGGTGGAGGTGGTTTCCGGTGTTGTGGTTGTGCGGTTGGTCGTGAGACAGTGTTGATCTCTGGGGTGGGTGACGCGGGTAATGGACCGACGAAGGCTTCGTTGTCCTCTACATCTCGCTTTGAACTTGCAGAGCCCATTGTTTCTGGAACATCCTCCTCCGTCTTTTCCGACGGTGGTCCTGTCATATAAGTTGGGGGTGGTGGGAAGGGAGAGCGTTGAGACCAGGCACCGAGATGGGAGGTTATCCGAGAGTAAGACCCGATGCAAGGGCGAAGGTGCGAATCCTTCCATGTGCCTTCCCGAATGACCGATGGACAATAGGACCACTGGACTGGACGTTGTGTGTGGCTGGGCAGTCCACTTTCAGACGGGGAGCCACCGACAGCTTCCAGCTCCCCATGGTCCCCATGTGAGCAACTGGTGTCCACAGACAGACCTTCTCGATTTCTCAACAGCACAAAGCACAGGAACGTCGACCAGGAACACATCCGAATGCTCTCCAGGATCGCAGCGAGGAGCTCTAGTGCACCTCGTGCTCTCGCTCCCACTTCCAGCCGCGCAATGTCCTCTGCAGTGCGCAAGTGTTCCGTCGACCGATCGGTTGCTTCCAGGCGAATCGTCGCAGTGACTTCCCAATTTGCCGCGCCAACCGCAGCGACCACCGTCCGGGTATGAACTTTCAATCAAGCCTGTGCAAGCCGCGTGGCATGTGCTTGCTCCTGGAACCACCCTTTCCTAAACAATGACCGCCGGGTTATGATCTGCAGATGTCGAGCTCCTCGGCCAACTCCGAGCCAAAGCCCCCGTCGCCCGCTTCCACCAGCCCAGTCGAAGTCCGTCATCAGAAGATGCAGTCCGTCCGCTTGTTCCTCCTCAACCGCCCAAAGGCTCACAATGCCCTCAACAAGAGCATGATCGAGAACATCGTACCGCAGCTGCAAGTGCGTTGACCTACGCCGACGTTCTGAACGCCCGGTCGCGGGACAAAGAACGATCACTGACTGGCAATCGATGCTCGCAGGTGTGGGAGGACAGCAATCTGTGTAAAGTGGTGGTCCTCACGAACCCCGAGGACTCAAAAGCCTTCTGCGCGGGAGGCGACGTCAAGAGCCTCGTGCTCCAGGCCCAGTCGGGAAAACCTGAGGACATTGCACAGTCTCTCAAATTCTTCGAGGAGGAATACAAGCTGAACCATCTCATCGGCACGCTAAGGAAGCCGTTCGTCAGCATCATGAACGGCATCACAAGTACGTCCTTTGGATCAGTGATCGGACGAGCTATACAGTTTGACTCAACCTTTCTTCGCGTTCAGTGGGTGGAGGTGTCGGATTGTCTGTCCATGCACCCTTCCGTGTCGCCACGGAGAAGACGCTTTTTGCTATGCCGGAAACGGCCATCGGACTATTCCCCGATGTCGGCGGAAGCTTCTTCCTGCCTCGGCTCGACGGTGAACTTGGAACATACCTTGGCCTTACCGGAGCATCCCTGAAGGGTGAAGAAGTATTGTACGTCAAATGTCCGTGCAACTTATCGGACAGGTCGAATGTTTACCTTTTTTCCTACAATTAGCATGGCTGGAATCGCAACACATTACATCCCATCGGAGCGCCTACCTGCCCTCATGTCACGCCTTGCCGAGCTCGAGACTGATGAGCTTGAGGTCATCAACATGGTTCTTGAAGAGTTCGTCGGTATGCCCCAGAATCCATCGGTATTTATGGTGAGGAAGGGGCAAGGTCTTGATCCTCGGATTTTTTCAGGAGATACATCACTTGAGAAATGGCAGAACTGGAGCCTGGGAGGAGAAGTCGGTTCGGCCATCGACAGGTGCTTCCAGCACGAAACGCTTGAGAAGATGGTAGAGGCTCTCGAAGCGGAGAACTCTGACTGGGCTAGGAAGACGATTGCTACGTTGAAGGAGATGTCTCCCCTCAGTCTTAAGGTGCGAGGCTCATCGCACATGGTTCTAGGATGAAAAGGCAGCCAGTTCTCAACATTTTATACCCTTCAGGTCACGATTCAGCAGCTCCGCCGTGGGCGAAAGCAGCACTTCTCCGATTGTTTCGAGATGGAGTACAACATGGCTCGCCACTTCCTGGTAAGAACAGCACAAGCTCAAGTGGTGCATTTTTGTTTCCTGACGTTCTTTTTCTATAGATGGATTCCGACTTTTGTGAAGGTGTAAAGGCGAAGCTCGTCGAGAAGCCCAGACGTGAGCCGAAGTGGGATCCAACCTGGGAGAATATGGAGGGACTCTCCAGTCAAGTTGTGGATACATACTTCGACTCACCACAGGGCAGCAGCAATAGCAAGGCGCCCAAGAACAAGTATAGTTGCAATCGCTTACGAATGTCCGAAGTCACAGCATCCTGACATCGGTTGCTTTAGGAACACGCCTGCCCCTCGTCTCGCATTCCTCAACGGACTGACATATTGGGACTATCCCCATCGTCCAATGTCGGGTCTGCCCAGTGTACAGGATATCCAGCGTGTTGTGCAGGGTGCGTACCACTTCCTTCTTTTTTGTCACATATGCTTGCCTTTCCTTCCCATTCTTCCATCCTAACTGATTCTTCATGATAGGCAAGGGCCGCCGTCACACCACTTTGGCGCCTCCCCAGACCAAGGAGGAGGTTGTGCAATGGTTTGAGCAGAACTGGGGCGGTTACGATTCTTCCGTCATCGGAACTGCGGGACAGGTTTACGTTCAGAACCAGGTCATCAGCATCGAGGGCGGTTTCGGGCGCGGAAAGTCGGGACTGCGGGAAAAGGTTCGGTCAGTGCTTGACCGATATGTGAAGGAGCTTGCCCCTGAAGGAGCGACCAAGCTGCTTCGGTGGATCGGTCCGGCGGGCGCGACACCCGCTCCTAAGTATTGAGAGGTTGTTGAAGCGGGAAGTTCGGGGAATCGGGGGTCGAATCATCTCATTTACACAAAGAGTCCAGTACACAATTGTGCTTTGTGCTTTGTACTGGGAAGTTTCTGCGTTCCTTTTTGTTCATGCGGTGCAACCTGCCGTTGGACCGTTAGCACAATTGCTGTCCAACCCTCCAAGGCCAAAAACGTGCGCCCTGGAATTTTGGGAACGTGTTGTGCACGGTCATGTCCAGAGACGGAACCTCACTTCATACATGTACGAGTAGCGCCCGCCGCCCGCTCTTAAGACGATCACAGAAAATATTGAGGAATGTCAGAGGTGGTCTATGCTACGATGCCGGTACGCCTTCTTCGCAATGTTCGCCTTCCCCGCTTGCCGTCGCCTTCTTTGACATTTTCAACCTCACCACAGCAGGTCGGTTCCGCAGCTATGCTCGAGTCAGCAGGTTCCTCAACGCTGAACGCGCTTGAACCAGCGTCGACAAAGTCAGGCTTACAGGTATGTGGTCTAATTTGCATGCCGCAGAATGGCTCGCGCTCAAACGCCGTCTGACTTGACTACCGGCAGTCCTTTGTTATGTCTTTCTCCGTGATCCTGCTATCTGAGATCGGAGACAAAACGTTCTTTATAGCTGCCATTCTCGCCATGAAGAACCCTCGTCTACTCGTCTTTTCAGCCGCGTTCTCCGCACTGGTCGTCATGACTCTCCTATCAGCCTCCCTTGGGACCATCGCCCCACTTTTCATCTCGAAAAAGTACACCCAGATGTGCGCCGCCGTCCTCTTCCTCGTCTTTGGATGCCGGATGCTGTGGGACGCCAGATCGATGACGGGGAAAGAAGGCCAGGAGGAGATGAGGGAGGTTGCCGCCGAGTTGGACGAGAAGGACGAAGCCGAGACTGCGAAGGTAACGGAAGGGGGAGGCGTCGACGGGCAGGTCCCGACGAAGCCGAGCTTGGGAATGCGGTTCAAGCAGTCGTTCGTAGGGCTCACGAGTCCCGTCTGGGTCGAAGGGTTCATCTTGACGTTCCTGGCAGAGTGGGGGGATCGCAGTCAGATCGCTACGATCGCGTTGGCGGGCGCGGAGGACTTTTGGTGGGTGTCGGTCGGGAGCATGGCTGGACATGCGATATGTTCCGCTGTGGCCGTGATTGGAGGACGCATGGTTGCTTCCCGCATCAGCGTCAAGACGAGTGAGTTTGCGATCAGTCCTCCTCCGTCCAGGCGCGATCACTGATGTTCTTTTCTGCAGTTACCGTTGTAGGAGGCTTCCTTTTCCTCGCATTCGGTTTCTTGGCGATGCGAGAAGCCACCGGTATCCAGGCCCTGACACATCTCCGGCTTGCCGCCGAGGCGTAATAATATAGCTAGGCGTAGACCTCCCATTCCCCTGGTGCGGGCGTTTTTGGAATCAGATTATCATTGTGCAAGATCTAGCCCATGCATTTGCAGGCCGAATCTACAGAGCTAATTACTGAATGCACGATTGCGACAATGAAGATACTTCTAGCGCAGGTCCTCATCCAAGGTAATGAACAATTGCCCACATAATGATCAATGTGATGATGACCCCGCCGAAGAATATCCACTTGTCAGCCGCCGATCTTCGTTCAATGTACTTGATGACCGACGCCGACAGCCCTAAATGATTTGCAACGTCATAAAGTTTTCTTTGAGTGCCCTACGAAACCATTGATCGACCCGTCAGTAACCGCAGGTCGCAATCCCTACAATCCCAGATATTCGTACTTTAAGCGTATCTCGTTGTTCGTACAGATCCCTTAGCACCTCTGTCCCCATGTGCAAAAACTCGTCCATGCGATTTCCTGACGCATTCAGCACATTGCTCTCTCGCATCATGTGCTCCATAAGGATGTTGGTGTCTGCGGATTTTGGATCGTTGGACCGAACCGCCGAGGATGTTCGTCGGTCCACATGACCCGCGCCCAACAGCGCTTCCCGGTCCCGCGCAGACGTCTACGGAATTGACTTCGTTAAACCGAGCCCTCAACACCATGCGAGTTGAAACATCTTCGCCCACCTTTGCGCGCTCGTCCGCCTTCCACTTAGCAAAAGCCGTTTGGAGCGACTGATATTCTTCCCGCACTTTCTTTCCCCATCTGGCGCCGATGACATAGGTATCAGGACTCGACCACCCACAAAAAGTCCCGCACGTTCCCTGTTTGCGAAGACGGAACTGGATTCATTACCTACGCGATGGCTTTCTCCTTCTTCACCGCTGTGACTTCCCGACGCGCGAAATCCTCTAGGTCGTGCGCGGAGCGTTGCAGGGACGCTAAACCGGCAGTTATTTGACCTACGAATCCAAGGATGATGTTTTGGTCCTCGTTCACTCAAGGTTTTACAAAATGACACGCCCAGATGGCAATCACCTTGCATGGCTGCAGATGAATCTCGCCCAGCCTCCAGCTCCGAGAGTTCTTGCTGGAGGGCATGTATCTGCTTGCTCGCGTTGTTATAGAGAACGTTTGCGCTCATCGAGTACCGAATGCAAAAACAACCGTCCACGAAGACAGAGGTAGAGTGTAGGTATCTTGATCTATTTACGATCTGGCTTGATGTCTGTCTCACGAAGTTGGGAAGCAGCTTAAAGATTTTGAAGGAACTGAATTCCCAACGGCCGTCCAAGAGAGACTGAACGGGAAAGGTACCGATAATCTGGTACCCGGTGACCCAAAACAGCCCGATAATCTGGTACCCGGTAACTCTAAGCACAGCTAAAGCTGGGTCCCAGAAATCGAGGAGGAAACTCATATCTTGCAACATCAGAGAAGAATAGATGTTCCATAGTGGTGGCTACCTTGGGCCTGTCGCAGCCTTACTTCAATAATTGACTCCGCGGAAGAAGCAGGGTGCAAGCTACTGTCACGGTGTACTACTCGTCGCCTTGAGAGCACCTGTTGCTGGCCCCTGGCTTCCAGACAACCTCTCTCATCCTTCTCTCATCCCTCTCTCTCATCTCCCTCCGTTGAGACTGGCATCGGATCCCCCGTCCTCCTCCCCAGTTGCTGTCTAAAAAGCGACCTTTATCTTACGGTGTATGGGGTGTGTTGTAGGAAGGCACGACTTCGTGCCTGGAGAGCAAAGTACACCTTAGGGAGTAGCATAGCCACTTCTCCTTCTTCTTTCGGACGCACGAAAAGAAAGAGCACGGGGCCGTACCGCATCTTCTGTAAAAAAAATCATTCTTCCTTTGCAGGAAAGGTGCGGCCGTACCGCAACGGAACGTTTAACTTGCAGGTATGGTCCGCTCCTCCTACCTACTGTATCTCGAGCGAGATGGGATCCACGACGTTCTCAACCCGCCCGGCCAGGGCGAAAATCGTTGGATGCATGGTCGTTTCCATCATCCTCAGCTTCATCATCCTCCTCGAGTTTGCCTCCATCTCAGAGCGTCATCCTTTCTTCGGGCACAGGGTTCATCAGTTCTTCAAGGGTCCGTACGCCAAGTGCACCTTTGACCAGCCGGGACCTTTAGATCCACAAGACTTGAATTGCTATGCCAACATTTTGCCTTATGCCTCCCCCGTCTCCTTCACGGAGGTCGCCGCACCAGCCATCCACAACATGCGAGGGATCAGCAACCACCCCACCCAAGCCCCGGTCCCCATCTTCATTCAGTTCAAGGACAGAGTTTCCTTCCTCATCGAGGAGATCCGCGCCTTCCACCGCCACCTTGCCACCCCCTTCGAGATCATCATCGTGGACGACTCGTCCACGTACCCTCCTGCCGTCAACTTCCTCGCCCGGCTCCGCGAAGCCAATGTCACCGTCCTTACAGTGCCGGACCACGCTACGGAACAGTTCAACGACATCTACTCTGTCGTCGCGAACATGATCACCCAACACACCAAGGGACACGCTTCCCCGGTATTTGTCTGGACGGACCCGGACGTCCCGCTCGACTCTGCGCCGGGGGATCTCCTCGACGTGTACGCGCACGTCCTCGACGCTCTCAACCTCTACAACGTGGGAGCCTCCATCCGATGGGACGACTGGGTTGAACCTCTTAGGGATAACAAACTCCTGTTCGAGGCACCTTTTCTCCAGCTGCCCGCAAAGTGCCACGTGTATCGATCCGTCTGCTACTACTACCTGGAGGCACCGCTCGACACTACATTTGCAATGTATAAGACCGGAACCCCGTTGTCTAGGTTAAGGGAACCGTCGATCCGCATGCTCCCCCCGCTTGGGATAAGGCATCTGGACGCGATGATTGAGGCGGACGCTGTTCCCGACGATGTCAGGTACTATGCCAAAGCTACGTCCGACGAGATCAGCCACTCGTGGTTCAGAGGTGCCGTCAAGGCTGGGGAGAAGCAGGAAGGGAAGGACAAGGCTGCGGAGAAGGAGGAGGGAGTGACCTCGGGAGAAAAGCTCGGTCTCCTTCCGACTTCGGAAGGTTCAGATCATTCTCAGCCCACTTAGTCGTTTTGGAGGAGGGACACGAACATGAGGACGGCCGACTCGTGACACTGTTTCACGGTAGTATCCCGTTGCGACCACCGGCTAACCACCACCAGTAGTTGAAAGACCTAGAGTAGACTCCCTCTCGGTGACGGAATAGACAGAGCACTCTCTCTCGTTCACTTCTCGAAACTGTTCGCCAAGAATCAATGTTGCATAGCGGTGACTGCGTTGAGCTC